>LTAE01004684.1:0-22637 GCA_001647135.1 Pontederia paniculata | reverse complement strand
CAAATTTGTGGTCATCGAAACACTCTCGGAATCCTAGATTCAACAATCTCCCCCTTTTTTATGATTAAAAATTCATAAGGAGTGAACTTAGGGTTAGTTATAAACATGAAGCTTATTCAAAAATTTTAACTAACCAAACATTCAATAGAGGAGATTATGTCAGCAATAAATTTGTGAATCAGAATTGAGATAAAGAGCTGAAAATTTATCAATGTGTGCATATATTTTGGTATAAAATTCCACATAACAGCTATACAATTAATTTGGGAAAGTGGGATAATAAACATGGGAGAATGTACATTTAAACCTAAAATGAGCAGAAAATGAGAGTGTTTAAGCACGTATTCATCTATATAAAAACTACTTATCACACTACCCCCTTCCTATGGGAGAGTGTACCACATTTTCCTGCGTCCATGCTCAAGAAGTACTACCTCGACGATGCCAACATCATCAGGATCGAGGAGCCCAACTTGAAGGAGGACCTCACCTACGTGGAGCAACCGATGAAAGTCCTATAGTATTGCCTACAACGCCAAGGCAACAAGAAGGTGGCACTAGTCAAAATGGCGTGGAGTCGGTGTCGATACAATGACACAACATGGGAGCTGAAATTAGAAATACGTAAGGAATTTTCAGCCTTGTTCACTAAACCTTTATCGCGTTCTGAAGTCGAGAACGAATTCTTTTTTAAGAGATTTATTATGTAATGCCTCTACACAAAATGCCTAACACGAGACGTGTTGGATTAACTAAAATAAGATTTTTCTTAAATATAAAAAAATCTAGAATTAGTTAAATGATAATATTTTAATCAAATTAATCAGGGGATTAAGATAGAGAGATGAAGTTCAGTCTAACTTAAAAAGATTTTTTTTTTCTTTGAAGATGTGTGGTCATGGATCACATTATAGGAAAGAGAAAATTGATCTCTCTTAGTGGTGAAGATATAAGAGAGAAAAAAGAGGATTACAGAAAGAAGATGAAGAGTTTCTTCTTAAAGAGCAAAAATTAAGAACTGAGTTAGATTGGATGGATCTCTGAACATAAAAAAATTACGATAATCAAATAATATTATTTCTATTATTAATTTATTTTCAAAGAATATCTATTTATATTCCTGATTGGTTATGGATTTGGGTTTGGGAATATTTCAAAAAACTTTTTAATTCTGTCTTAGCATATGAATTGTTCTATCTCGTGTTTTTTTACCTTCTTATTAGAGAATTTTTTTATGTAAATTTGGTGTCTCTTTTGTCTAATATTATTTTCTACGCACGAATTGACTCGAAATATTTAGTTCGTACATAAAAATTTGAGGAAGAATTCCCGATGTAAAGAGCATTTAATGCATTGATATGTTTATTGTAGAATTTCATTTATAGGATTTCAATCGAGAGGTTTTCTCTTTGTAAGACTTTTAAACTCTCTTTGGTTCAAAATCAAGTTAACTCCGAGTAGAATTGAAGTGGAAGATAACTCGGATTGGCTTGAGTGTCAACTCGTGAAACTCGGTTGGCTATTATGAATCAACTTGTGAAATAGGAATTTGTACTTCAAGCGAGAAATTGATTAAATAAGCTTCAATATTAGGGTATTAATTAATAAAACTGACTAGGTTTGATTATCTCTTGAAAATAATATTTCTAAACTAATTGTCATTCCCCATTCTCTTTCGCAAAAAAAAAAAAAAAAACTGTTGTTAGCTCCTTGCATCCAATTTGCTTCGTTGCACTGGTTCGTCTTCATTGTTTGTTCACCTTGACTTGTTGCTTGTTCTCTTAGTTGATTGCCGTGAGTTCACCTTTCTAATCCATCCTTGTTACCATTTTACCCTCGCGCCCATCAACAACAACCTCACAATCTCTCAGTCTTTCTTTTATATTTAACATTGTTTCCTTAGATCTCTCATTTCTCACTTGGGTTGTTCAGAATAATACTTTTACATTTTTGTTGCTGCATTTCTGGAAAAGAAATGAGGTACATTTCAAATTAATTGAGAAACTTTTGTTGCTATAAATGGTTGTAGAAAATTTAATTGCATGTTTGCTGAAATAATTAATTTTTTTTCAAAAATTAAGTTGTCATCGTACATTTTACAAAGACAAATATGTTTTACATAGTTGAAGTTATTAAAATTTATTGGCTCCTAATTGTTTTCTTTCACCTACTTGACGAAAGATATGCTCAAGTCTATGACAAATATATTTAACATGCCTACTATGACCAACTACTAAATGGTGGATGTGATACTATAATTATTTTATAACTACTAAATGGTGCAAGTAAAAGTGTATTGGTGATAATATATTTATTTTATAATTAAATTTATTTGGGAACTTACGACCTTAGATACGAGTTGACGGGAGACAAAGAGTTTAGTTGAACTCTCTACCTTGGCAACCCTGTTCCTTTCAAATATGCATGAAATTATAACGAGCACATGCCTATAACAATGTTATACTATTAAAAAAAATTCAAAAGATTAAATAATCTTGTGCCAGGCATTTTCAGTTCTAAGTCAAGAAAAATGGTTCAAACTTAGTGAAACCAATTGCTAATTGAAGTTTCGAAAAGTTTTTATGCAGAATTGTATAATTTAATATTTTAAAATTGGCAATCTAGGTGAGGTTAATCATATTTTGTGCATTTCATATTTTAAAGGAATTAAAATGTGAATATTAAAAGATATTTATATATATTTGTTAGGTATGTATGAAAGGTAACTTTGAATATTTTGATTAATGACATATTGCATTTTGAACAAAGAGATGTGTTTTCATTTATGATAAATGAAAAGATCATTTTGAATAAGCATATGTGTTCTCGTTTGGGATGTTTCACCATTTGAACATCTATATTTCGTAAGCCCCATTGAACTGAATTTATTCAAATAATTTGAGATGAGATATATAAGAGTTCTTCTTCATCATCACTAGTTGACAAATATTAAAAGTTTCATTGTGTTCTAGAAGTGTTATTATCAAAAACCTAATAGAAGATTTTGTATTTAGACAAATAACTCATTAATGATAATGATTCATCATGACAAGGATTTCATTTTTTTTCACTCCTTTCCAAAATTACATATATAGTTACAGATATCTAAGAGTTAAACATAAATCTTAATTGTCTAACTAGCAACTCATGAAGAATAATTTTCATTAAAAAAATATACGAACTTGCCTAATATTCGAAATTTTATATACATATGAATAATCTTGTCATTTCCTTTTCTTTTGGTCGACGTGAAATGTTCTTTTGACTTCAGCTGAGTCAACGTTCAATTACACATCTATATATGTTTCCATGGGTCATTGGTCAGACTAATGTTGATCATAATTAGGCCACAATATTCTCAGTGCATGCGTGTGTAGTTAGGATACCTTGAAAGTTCCTTCCATCAGTTACTAAAAAAAGATATAAAAAAATGCATGTATGCCTAATGCGTGAATTGCTGAATCATAAGTTGGATTGCTTCCAAGCTCTCTATGGGGTCAATGTTCACAATGGAGTTGCACTCCACAAATTATATGAAGACACGCATACAATGGAAGAAGTTAATTTGTGAAGTTTATGATAATTCTTAGAGAAAAAATAGATATGTAGAGCACATCGCTCTATATAGTATTATTTTTATCCATTCGATTAATTAAATAATTATTTATTAATTTATTTTATTAATTAAAATAGTAAGTTTGATTAAGATTATAATAATTGAATTATTCGATGATCACGATTAAGTCTGTTTAATTATTTTTAATAATTTGATTGTCATAATTTTTTAATTTTAAATATTATTTTAGATTGTCGGATTAATTCAATAAATGTATATTATTTTATCTTATAAATTAGATAATAATTTTAATAATTATTTTAATAATTAAACGAGAGAATATGGATGTTATACACTGGGCGTAGAGCACACTGCTCTACGCCCCATTTACATCTAATTCTTATGACTAGTTTAGAAGACATCATCAGAATACATTAATTATTTAATTTTTCTCATATGCTTACATAAAATTCAGATAACTCATTTTGGTTACAGTTATGAAAAAGAAAATTCTTATGGTGCTGAATATCAAATTAATTAAGTATTAATAACATTTAATTATGAAAGAAAAATTAATTGAATGATGGAAGTTTATGAGATAACAGTCTTTGACTATCTACTACTCAAACTCAATCGATTATATATTGGTAACCTTTTGGACATTGACAAAAAAAAGCCCTCAATCGAGCAAAAAATATCTGACATAACTCCATCATGCTCATAGCGGAAGAATTCATAGATGTAATAATGATGTTGATAAGTGATTGCGGCAATAATTTTCACAACTACATTTGATTCGTTTCCTTAGTGCCAATTACACTGCATTTTTTTCAAGGTCAACACTTTAAGTGATCGACTTTGATCACCCGGTCAACTGTGAAATAAATTTGTTGCATTAACACGTGAGAATCCAAATTAACGTGTAGGAATATGAATGGCCATGATAAATATAATATGTTCACGAAATGCGATGACTAAATTCTCTAGTTCTCAATATGTAGGCCATTTAACGAAAATACTAGTTCTTTTTATGCTAACTTAATATTTAAAAGTTTAATAAATAATTTTGATTCGATGAGTCAGAATAGTTGGAGGCAATACTCTCAAAATTGAAAAGAATTAGCTCCTTTTGATAGAATTAATAATCACAAATTGGGTGTAGAATAACATTTCCTAATGAATTAGGCTCATGAATATTATTTTTTTTAACTGAAACAAAATTAACATCAAAATAATAACATTTTACATGTTATAGACATTTATGAATATAATTTGAAAATATCATTTATTCAAAAGTTTATATTTGACAACAAAGTTAAATTTGTGCTTGAAAAGAATATTGAATTTTGTAAATATAAAAATAAAATATCCTCAGTTGAAATTTTATGTAAAAGATGATTTTAAAATTATTACAAAAACACCGCAGCTCGAGATTTATAAAAAAAAAAGTTAAGGATGACTTCACAATTTATAACTTTTATGAAAGTTAGTTTATCGAATTAAAAGTTTTAACTTCTGTATATGTACTTTTTTTGCAACTTGATGAAAGTGATTAGCTAAATTTCAAGAAAACGTCAAGCGATTAATTGAAAAAAATTATCTGAATCAATTTTGATTTAACCAACGAATAAAAATTTTATTATCTGACATTTGTTTGATCGGTTCGAGTTTTTTAGTTAATTAATAATCAAAATTAACTAATAGTTACAATAATATTAGATCATTACGTATATGTTATTTTATTATTAAGATTTATAATATTTATGAAATATCTTTATATATTTTCAATAAATAATATTCTTTTTATATGACCACGTTATTTAATCGACTTAATTAAAGAAAAAATGAAAATGTTGTCTACTTAAATTAATAATATTATATTACTTAACTTTCTAATTTTTTATTACTAAAATGATGTTATTTACGGTGAACTTGCTATTTAGATAGAGGGATGAAAAAAAATTAATTTGTAAAGCTTTTATTTTTTTTCTATCAGACTATTTCTGTTTTTTTTTACTTGTTATGCCCATATTTACTTTTTATTCTTACTTTGAACAATATTCTTTTTTAAGTAACAAACTTTGTATACTTAATAATATTTCTTATAATACTATATTTTTACTTTCAAGAATTGAACAAAAAAAATGATTAACCAAATTCAATTAGAATAATCAATATTTTTTAAATCAAGTTAATAATTCATCGAATTACTTGATAATTAACGTCACCCAGTTTTGCTCAAAAGCCCATATATTCCTACGTGATGAATGTTTGACTTATTGTGTTATCTTATAAAAGTAGCCGTTGAAGTCGCCAGATTGGGGCAATCACCTACTAGTAAATTAGGTAATTCTGATATTTCCCATTAGCAATCTTTTTTTGTTTTGGTATTATTAAAAATATAAATACAAAAGATATGTCTATATGCTTAAAACTTTTAAAATATTAGAATAAGCTTGAGAGTAAATTTAGATCTCAACGAAGCTCTACATATATATATATTTATATATATATATAACTTTTAATATTGTTGATAACAAATTTAATTAATTGTATCAATATTTTTTGAAAAAAAGGGGTCCTTTTGAGTTGCTCATTATTTTCACAATTTCTAGATTTAAAATACTAGGCAGACTTCATGAAAATAATTTAAAGTACCAATCGGATGTTTTAACAATGTTGGAGAGGTTGGGAATACTCAATATTTTTAGTCGTCTGCATCGAAAAAAAATATTTTAAAGTGCAATCGTTTTTTTTTCGAGGATATAAAAGTTATTATTTCAATGTTACAGTGGATACACATGTTTGATTCAAAATAAAAAAAAGAAGAAAGTGGATAAAATGTTCTTTGAAATTTTATCACGCTTCAATATTCTAGCTAGAAGATATATAATGTTTTTTTAACAAAGAACAAATCAATGAATACAAGCTAATTATTCTTCTCGTATACGTGAACTAAACTTTTAATATTTTTCACATTTTTTTATATTCACCCGAAAACATAGAATTTCTCAAGCTCTTTATAAAATGTATTTTCTCTAAAAATTATATTATGAATGACTGAAATGATTTTTTTTCCGATAGAAAGAAATTTCATATTCAATTATTGTGAATTAATTAGGTCGAAATTTATTAGGATCCCTAAATTCTTTTGAATAGGAAAATAATTAAATTTTATTTTTTTTTAGCGGTGATGGTGAGATTTTTCTATTTCGAATTAAGTAAATATCTTCGAAGGTAAACTGAATTAACTCAAATTAATCCATTCATATTTAACTTGCTAGGCTTTAAATCAATTGGTCACAAAATTTAAATTGAGTTGTGGTTCATGAGTTGTTAAGATCGGACCGAATGATGAGTCAAAAAAGTCTTCGATTCAGGTCGGACTAATCAAACAACTCAATCTGATCGGATAACAATAAAAAAATATAATTTAATAAAATATATTAAATCAAACAACTTAATTACTAACGTATACTAATGACTAACATATAAATATGATTAAAATTAAGTTATTTATAACTACATTTAATTTGTTATATTTTTATTAATTTTAAGATTTTTGTTGTCATTATTATTATTAGAATTTAATATTATATTGATATCTAAGAATATGTTTATTATAATTATATTCATGGATTATATTATATTAACAATATAATAAATATAATATAATTAACTTATATTACTTATAATTAGGTTCATGCATTTTTTATTAGGACAAACGGAAAATATCATATACAAAATAGCTTGTATAATTAATATAAAAAAATAAGGACAAACTAAGGTAGTTCTACATGGATTAGATCAAGATATAAGGACAAACATTAAATAGAAAAGGACGAATGGGGGGTAACAAAATATTTTAATTAATTAAACTAATTTATTTATTATTCAATAAATATGATAAATGATTTATTTTAATTTTGATCAGTTTTATCCGTATTAAATATATTAATTGATTAATTAATCAAATCGGTGATCTGAGATATTGAGAACACTCGTACGTGCCTACTGAAAGTCATCCAATACCTAATTTTTGAAGGACAAAAAGGGGATGGAAACAAGGTAGATGGGCAGAGATATTTTCTCGTGGCAAAGAACAAGTGGAGGAACATGAAAAAGAGAGATAAAGAATAGAACACAGAATGCTGCTGGAAAACTGTATGACACCATACCACCAGGAGGTTTTGCGCCCCTTGAATTGGCAGAGCACCACAGCCAACAAGTGGCGATGCCAACCCTACAACACATAGATCTTTGAATTCAGAGGCTCCATTTTCTTAACCTGTAGGGCACATCCACATGTTCCTTTTTCATAGCTCGTAAAAAGATCCTGATACGTTAGGACAAGTTAGTTGTATCAATAAAAAAATATAAAGTTTAACAAATTATATTTTTATTATGTTATTTTAATATGCAAAAGCTACTAGTAACACAAAATTTTACTTTTAAACTTTGTCTCAATTTTTCAATCAAGTCCTCCCAACTTATAAAATACTTTTTTACTCTTTACTTATTTTATGTAAAAAAAATATTAAAATTAAAAAAAACAATAACATGATTAAAAATTTCATAATTATTAAAAATAACTTTTATATATCATTTATACCCCTTTTCATTTTTAATTTTTTATTTAATAAGGAAGTAATGATTGCAAATATTTTATGATTATTAAAAAGTCAAGTTAAAGGTATTTATAAGTTTATAATTTAGAGTTAGACGTAAAAATTTTTTTAGTTTAGAGGTGCTAGAGAAAATAACCTAAAAACTTATCCACCAAAGTTCTATTTGGAATAACTAATAATCTAAATCGTTTATAGGTAATAATAATTTAATTAATAAATAACGATTAGCAATTTGCAACGGATTTAGCAGATTCAACTATCAAATAAAATAAAACTATTTAGCAAAATATTTGAATTAGTTGATGAATGTAAAATAACTCAAAATGATAAATAATATTTTGAATAGTTTAAATTATTATATGTATATTAAATCAAAATATTTCATTTTTCACCACTTTAAGATTAATCAACATAATAACAACAATAATAATTCTATTTTATCAAAAAACATTACTCAGAACATTTTAGAGAAAGATATATAAATTGATAAAATGACATTAATAACAAAGTTACATAAATAACAATTGAAAAGTTTTGAAGTTTAAAAATAATTTTTTATGTGATAATCACTAATATCTAAACTTTGATTTTTCAAAAGTCTCAAAACACAGAATACTATTTATTTGCCAGGCATAAATTGCAAGTAGTTGAATTATTTCATTTTTTATGTTAGATGAACTTTTCTTGATAATTAAAAATATATGTTAGTGAGATTTAAATTGCTAACAATTTGAACCTAACTGTGGATATGTTCTCGCAAGGTACCTTGGAAGTTTCTGACATATTTAGATTGTCATCTCCCAGTAATGGATTCTGTTTATTTCTTTTCATTTTCTTTGTGCAAATAGTGAGGAAAAAGAAAGATGCAATTGGCAGATTGTGGCACAAGTTCATGCCTATCCTCACTAACGAGGTGGCGGGCCCTAAACATAAACTTTTCCCTTTTCCTGCTGCTCACAAGTCGCAACCTTTCCACATCTGGTCCCTTTCCTGTAATGGTATCATCTGAAGCAACTTGAGCTGATTTCTTTTATCCCTTGTGTGTGCCAACCTGGTCCATCCCCCTAACATTAATGCAGACAAGCAATCTGATGCTGAGCTGTTGCAGTGATTTTTTTTTTTTCCTTTTTCTTGTACCATGAGTTCAAGATCCCAAATCTGTTGTTCACTTTGGTAGATTTTTGTGCAGAGATAAATTCAACATTCAGAAATTGCTTTTGCTGAAATTGAATTTATTTATTTATTTTATCGAGCATCAGGTTCAACCCGATTAACTAATTAATTATTTGTTGCTGAAAATGAATTTATGAAAATATCAAAATTGGTTGATACAATTGATTAGCATAATTATGTTCTAGGAGGACGAAAACTAGCAAGATTCTCTAAAAAAATCATCTGGTCAAATTTATCTTTATCGCATCTGTTAAAATATCATATTTGTTAGATGTTACTAATTCTAGAAGCCAATGAGCTAGACTCAAATAAAAATTTACACTGAAAAAAGATAATTCAATTCATAAAGTTATTTATGCACAGTGGAGATCTCTCTCTCCTTCTACACAACAATTCTTTTACCTCACTTATCAGCTATATTTACTACTAGAAAACTTCTATCAAGTCTCCCTACTGCTGCACTAAGGAATACTCATGTTAACTGGGTGATAGATTCAAATAAGAACTTGCTACATCTCACGACTAAACCTAAGTCGAGAGATGAATAAGTTCTCTCTCGAAATTACTCCTAATATGTCAAAGATATCTGCCTGAATTCGACCTCGTCAATCTTCCTACTGTACAAAGTTAGGCCTGCACTGCAAGGTTCATTCCACTAATAAGTGTTTCGGTGCTCCTCTAGGAACTGCTCTCCTGGAAGTTGAGAGATCGAGAGAGTGCAGCAGGGTTGGCATGCAAAATACTGGAAGTGTCCCTGACGTGGTTCCCAGCGTCTTCCTTTGGGTGGAAGGCCCTGAAGAGCCCTCCGCCACTAACTGCGTCAGCCTTGCCGCTCCTGCCACCAATCAAGGACCATATGGAGCTCTTTGCAGCTTCCTCAGGATCATGTATCCTCAGTGTCTTGGGTATCCAGATGCCCCCACTCTCCTGGTTGCTTACTTCTTCCTTTGGCGTGCTGCTGTTTGTGATCCTATCACCCTCTCTAGTGTGCTTGCCCAAGGGAGATATTGAACTGTTAACAGGAGCAGTTGCTACAGGTGAGATCAATGGCGTGCTCCAACAAGTCACAGGGGAGACAGTGCCGTTCCAATAAGCTGCAGTAGGAAAGAATGGAACCGGAAAGCTTGGACCACAAAGAGGAGCAGGGATCCATGGATATGGCAATGGAGATCCGCTGAAACATGGAGCTGCAAGAGGAGTACGAGTGGCCTTCTCATTTCCTGAACTGCTGGACGTCACCCTCTTGGAGTTCGGACTGCTGTTTTCTGGTGGAAGAGGGGGTGGCACCATCGTCTCTTCCATCTGGTGGAATCCATTCCTGTTGCTGCTCCTTATATTTTTCTCTGCAAGGTTCAGTGCAGACGTCATGGGCTCACAGAGAGGCGTGTCGGAACCGAAGCTGAGAACGGTGCCGTTTGGATTCAGAGGGTAAGCGATCACGTCGGGAGCGTCGGTCCGAACTGCATGGGGAGGAGGATGCGCTATCAAGCGATAGAACGGGTTGGAGTTCTTATTCTTGCGCCGTCCCGAGCCCACTGGGACGTTTCTCATGGTGCCGCCAGCCGTCCAGTACCTCTGGCAGTTCTTGCAGAAGTGGCGCGGCTGGTTGACGTTGTAGTTGTTGTAGTAGCAGAACTTGGTGTCCATGCTATTGCAGCGTGGACATGGGAGCACCTTGTCAGGCTTCTTTAACGCTTTCCCCTTCGGGTCACTTGCCTCCTCCTGCTGTTCTTCAGACGTTTGTTTGTCCATGGATGCCTCCTCTTTATCATCTGCAGGCACCTCAGAAAGCTCACTTGACATCGATTTTGGAGCCTCGCTCTTTTCTTGTGAATCAGGGGATTCTGAAGCAGCTTCTGAGATTACATCCTGAAATTGCAGAAAATGGTTCTGAATAAGAAAAGAAATTAACTTATAACTGCACAAAAAAAGTCAATATCCAGACTTTGTTTACAGAAGATAAACACACTAACTAAATTCACTGCAAAAGCTGAAATATAGCAGGGAAAAATACTGAATATAAAACAAAAAATGCAAAGGAGCTTTATCATGCTTTGTTCATATCAAAGAGATATCAGACAAATTAATGACGGCAAAAAGTTCAGGAATAGCTTGTCATATTGTCATAAGTGGTAGGTATACCATCTATGACACGTCCCGTTGACGATCACATAAGCAGATATGACAAAGATTCAATCTTCTGAAATCAAGGAAAATAGAAACTAAAAGGATTCACAATTCTCAAATCTAATCTGCTCCAAGGCATGCAGTCTAATCCTCAACGGTTACAAAAGTTTGCTCAAAATAACAGTATCCAACTTAAACGCCTTTACAAAGTAAACAAAACCTGATCAACATCAAATGATAAATCAACACAAGATCCAAAAAGAAACCAAAAGGAAAGACCATAAATTTCTGCAATATCTAAATAAGTTTTCCAAGTCCCTGTTATAAACTACATCCCAAAATTAACAATCCATAGCACAGAAGAGACTGAAAATCCTACCTTCTCCTCTTCACCACTGCATCCTCCACAAGGGGGAATCAGGGTAGGAGGATCACCAGTTGGTTTCAGGGGGATAGTCTTGCCAAATAGCTTGAAGCCTGGGTCTTTGTTCTCAGACATCTCTCCTTCGGATACTGTGCTTCTTTGTTTCTTCTACACTCTGGTTCTCCTTTGGTGGACTCTCAAAATGAATTGGTCTCTCTTCTCTTGTAACAGAGGTTTTACAGAGGAGGCGTTGGGTGGGGGGAGGGGAAGGGCCACATCAGCAGGGGCAAGAGTTTCTGAGCCACTAATTTCCTTGTGGCCTTGGGAGGGCGTTATTTGATTCTCTTTGCCTTTTTCTACTTCCATTCCTTCAAACACCAAGACTTTGCACCCAACAAGGAACCCTTCTTCTTAACCAAGTTATCTTGCATTCACTGCTTGGCCAATGATAGAAAAAAGTCATATCTTAATGGACTTTCTGTCGGGTGTCTGGGGCTACTCTATTCCTTGTTGCCAAGTGGAAAGGCCAAAAAATAAAACAAAAGGAAACAGTGGTCATTCTTTCATACTCAGCATCCACAATAGCACCAAAAAATCTCTACTCCTCTTTGAAGTAGATTTATTAACAATTTTCATTTTTCTTTTATTACTGGACCCTTTTTCTTTTTTGTGTACATTTCACATGTCTCTATGTAATGAGCTAATGGTTGCCAAGATTTTGGTTAAAATATAAATATAAAAGATGCATGTGTCCTTATAAGCTTAAGATTTTGCCTTTTAGAAAATATTGTTAGTTGTCAACCATTGGCTGGTGAAATCAGATGACAGAGTTAAGGATTGGGGAAATTAGTAGCCCCAACTTTAACCATCAGAATCATCACCGTAAGCAGCCCCAACATATTTTTAGAAATATGGTTACTTCATCAAATTGAAAATTTGACACCCAACAATATCTTATGTCCACTTAATGAATTTCCTGTGATTATTTTCTTTTCTTAAATTAAATGAAAAAAAATAATTATAAATAAATTATTTTGATTTTTTAAGTCTGCTAAATTAGCCTAGTAGTGCTGCCATAAAATGACAAGTGATGAACCCGAGGGTCCAACCTCATTAATCTTAATTGGGCATTGACAGCTTGGCCTGAGTCCATACTAACATTGTTTGGTCCAGGTACCATAGAGAAAAGTAGGTAGTCCAAACTGCAATGACTACCCTGTCTGGTATTCAAACAAAAAATTGGCTGCTATGTTCATTTCTGGTTATCCATTGCCATTGTGTCACAAGACATAGCTGCTTGGAGATATGGGACCCGCACCCTAAACTTGTGCATAGAAAGACCAACATATGAGATGTGAAAGAAATAAACTCATATTATTGAACTTTCATATCATTCCAACCAATTATCTGGTTTATTCTTGGCTACAAATGATATGTGCAGATAAAGCTTTTTGAAATGCATTTCCTAAAAAGATAATGTCAATGGAATATATGGTCATGTCACTATGAAATGCTAGTCATAGATAAAAGGCAACAATCAGACAGTTAAATATACATAATTATTGTCTTTTTGGCATTGAGTGTCAGATAAAAATGTTCAACAAACAAGCTCAAATTGTTTCTGCACAGAACCGTGCAGAGTTCTGAGATTGAGTGATAGCAATAAACTCAATAATCTGATCGGGTCTTGTTGTCTGACAATCATACTGCATAAATTCAACAAAGCCAAAGTTTCAGTTAAAGATGAAAGAACATATCCAATTTAGTCATGCTATATTAATAATTTTCTACTGATAGACAATGACAAATACAAAACACATTGGTACGGACAGATGCTCCCAAATGTGATGAAGAGAAAATGTGGAGGCCATTAGCACATTTCCTCAAGGTTGCCAGAGCACTAAAGAGAAAGAGGAGATAAAGGGCACCAAATAAGGGGATATGAAGTGGAAAAACTTTTAACGTCAATGCAGATTAAATATCAAACCAAAAATAATAATTAACTATCATCTCTGAGTTCATTCATGAGGCTATGTTTGATCTTTTCATAATTGGTAAGCTTACTGTTTTCAGCAAACATGAACAACCTATAGCTAATGAATCAGTGTCTTAAAATTTCACATAGCCCATCCACATAGCACAAATGGAATCCAGCCCAAAGCTATTTGATAAAGACATCAGTAGTCAGGTGACTATACCATAGTATTAGTTGGTGGTTAGGCATCATTACTATTTGTAGGACATAAATATGCAAGGCTACAGGTGCTTTTCATATTTATTATCGTTTCTTGACCTTGGGGATGGTCTAATCCCTTGTGTTTTGTTTCGTATATGCTAATAATGTGCCTTACACTAGATTGAGATCCTTCACATCTTAATCTTAGAATCTATAATAAATTCCTGAGAATACCCATTACCAATGACATTTTCATACTTGTAGCAAGTATAAGACTTTGCAATAGTCCTCAGAAAACAGAACTCTTATCACAAAACTTGGAACTAAATCCAGTTCTGGATCGGAAATTGACTCTAAATACTGTCTAGGTCTTGGAAACCGTTAATGATGGGCGACTTCGCTGTCCTAGATTAGGGAAATCATACTGCATTGAAGATGCAATTTGGTTTTACATCTGGATTAAAATTCAATGCATTATCAACACAACTCAATCAACATGTTTCATAGTTTATAAACATTTTGAATCATGTTCCATAGACTATTCAGATTTTTTAAATTAGATATGCATCAATGAAAAAAAAATAACAGTTTCAAGTATATACACAAGACTGATTCAATATCCATAGAAGTTGAGCTTTAGAATTAAGTTTGAATGCTGCTCAGTTGATAATCAGGTTTCCCCAAATTTTATTCTTGAATAAAATATGCCTGACAATCACATTTCTTAGCGCATGAAAGTAGAGGCAATTTCTTACTTCTGATGCAGATATTTTTCAGATGGAAGATTTGGGATTATTGTTTTACATATGCTCAAATTACCCACCTATTAATCAACCAAAATATTGCATCTCAATAAATGCCAGTACTCAGTTGGAGTATAAAAAACAATGAAACTGACACTACTACTACACACAACTACACAAGACTATCCTTTGTGGCATAATTGACAACTTTTGTAATGTTACAATAAGCTAAAGGCTTTGGCATACCACAAAATTCTGAAAGAACTGAAGTTGAAAACGATAGCTTTTCCTTTGCCTTCATCACCTTCAGCCAAAAACTAAATTGGGGCAAATCCCTCTGGACGGAAATTAAAATCCACGAAGAATCTTCCATGAAAGAACCAAGAAATAAACTTTCAGGCAATTACTGCTGTTATTTCTGATGCAGATATTTGTCAGATGGAAGATTTGGGATTATTGTTTTACATATGCTCAAATTACCCGCCTATTAATCAACCAAAATATTGCATCTCAATAAATGCCAGTACTCAATTGGAATATAAAAAACAATGAAACTGACACTACTACTACACACAACTACACAAGACTATCCTTTGTGGCATAATTCACAACTTTTGCAATGTTGCAATAAGCTAAAGGCTTTGGCATACCACAAAATTCTGAAAGAACTGAAGTTGAAAACGGTAGCTTCTCCTTTGCCTTCATCACCTTCAGCCAAAAACTATATTGGGGCAAATCCCACTGGACGGAAATTAAAATCCACGACGAATATTCCATGAAAGAACCAAGAAATAAACTTTCAGGCAACTACTGCTGTTAATTTTATAAACGGAAGGTAACTCGCCACCGATCACACCAAAAAGAAAAAAAAACCCTAACTCTTGGAATAGAGAACGCACCTTTTACTCTTATCACTGCCCTTCTCTATTCTTCTAGGTTCTTCTATGGATTATGGTCAGGGTTACAGTTCCGAAAGTGGAAGAAAACTCACCTTTCCGGCAGGATCGCTGAAGCCAAAAGAAATCCACGGGCACTCGTCAAAGAGGAGCATGATCGAGTTCGAGCTTTGGAACGAAGACGTGCTGGGAACCCATAAATGCCATCTTTGAGACGGAGAAGAAGATTAAGATGTCCAGGGTTTTGGCAGAAAGCCGAAATCTCGAGGAGGAAGCAAAATGAATCAAGGAGCGGGAAAAGCAACGGTCTAAAGGTCTGTTTGGATGATTTGTAATTTTTTACAAAGGTTTAAAATACTATAGTAATGCATTTGTCAAAAAATCACTTACAACGAAACACTTTTTGATGTAAAGAATTTTTATAGGGTGTTTGGATATATACCTCTAAATACTTTGTAGTATTATAAATGTATTAAACTATGAACTATCAATAGGAGAATCAATGATGAGAGGTAATAAAAAAAAATAATTAATCGTGGATTATAAATTGGCAAAAAAATAAAGTTAATTAGAGCAAACTGAAATCAACTATATTTAATTAATTATAAATCGAAATGTATATTGTAATAATATAAATAGAAAGATGATGATTTCCTAATGATTTAATTTTTATAATTATTAACAGTTCATCTAATTAGCATAGTAAGTCAAAACATCTTGAATCCAAGTCATTTTATTAAAATTTGATTTTCTCTCTCATTGATCCACAAATGATGGATTAGGCTAGATTAAAGTTAAGAGAAACACATATAAAAACTTAAACTTGAACTTTTAGCATTGACTCATTTAGTTTTAATACATCTTATGAACTTTTATAAGATTAAAAAAATAAAATATTTTATAAATTTAAACAATTATAATTAGAATATCATAATGCAGTGGGAATATTTATAATATTCTCAAAAAATATTATAGTAGTGAATATGATAAGTAATTAAAAAATATAATAGAAAATTCTTTAGATAGTTATTGCAGTAACATATGTAAATATATACAATATGCAAGCCAGCACCAATGTGGGTCCCACATATTTGATTAGATGAGCATTCAATGTTTAGTCACTTGACATCGTCTCTCTCCGTAAGAAAAAATAGGTTTCACCTCATTATTTTTTTTACGTAGTAAAATGAGATTACGTCATTTTTCCACTCTTCAAAAGTTGTTCCCAAAGCTCAAAAGAAAATTTTTAAAACAAACAAAAAAATGATGTAATAAGATAATATGTTATTTTTACTACATTCCCAAATAGGCTCTAAGTGTTTTTTTTATAAATATAAAAGTATTGTCTTTCTATAAATTTATTTTTTTAGAATGGAAGATAGCACGTCTAGTTTACATATCACTATGAATCATATAATTGTTCTTAATGAAAATTCATATAAACTCAATTTCTATATAATACTATTTAGTCTAATTGTCTCATCCCTTAAATAGTGATATATTTCTTTAGAATTTTATTTCTTATTCTTAGGCTTGAGTTTACCCTTCTTATAATTTAAAGCATGTCCCTTCTCCATAGTTGAAATTGATCTTGCGAATTGAGTCTCCTATAGAATTACTAAATGTCCTATGTAGAAGTTTACAAATATAAACGTTTGATCTTACTTCTTTCATACTATAGTATCTCTTTTGATGATCATAAATTGTACAAAGTTGTCAAACGAAAGAGAAAAAAGAAACTAACATAAATAGGATACATATTCATCATCAATCTTCACATCAATAGTTTTTAACTCCGTCAATAGGATACTCATTGATCAGGATGTTCCTTCAAAGGCACACTTTTTTGCATTCAGAGGGTGAACTAGCATTGCTTCAATAATTTATTGGTGATGGACTTTGTCATATAGCTAGAAACTTTTAAGTTTCAACCACATACCTATCACTATATTTTTTATCGGCCACTTTGATTATAACCTCATCCGCCAGATACAACAGGATCATTGAGTGTGGCTTCTCCTCCTCCAGTGCAAAATCTTCGAGATTGAGCTCCTTTGATTTATCCTTCGAATTAGTGTCTGTTGATTTATCTTTATCGAGCGGTGTTTAGATCCTTATTGTTTCAGAGGCACATGTATCACGTAAAATCCAACAACAACAAAATAAGGCTACCAAATATACTGGTCGCACAAGTAATATATGTGATGAGAGGAAATATCATTCACACGAGGATTATTGTGATTAAATTTATCTAAATCTAAGGTGATAGAGAGAAATTCAATTCAAGCTTCAAATTCAGTTTTATGCCAAATAATAGAAAAATAAAAAGGCAATGAGAAATAAAAGTCGAGATATGTACGGGATAAGAGAAGATAAGATCACTTTGGGAAGATTAGAGATTTTGTTCACCACTAATCTAATTGGATTAAATTAAGTGCATATTCCTAACGATGGACAAATTTGCTTAAGTTGTGATTTCCTACACAAGTGTAATCTCCTATCTTAAATTCAGAATTTTATAAACAAATCCACCCTAATTAGATCATAATCTAAAGTGCATGAAAAATTGCAAAACTTATGTTGTTAGCCGCTTAGTCAGGTCCAACTAACATGTCACACAATCTATAATCTCAAATGAGTAAATAGATTGTAATGTGAGATGATATGACTTGAATTCAAGGATCAATTTCTTTGTAAGGTAAAAAAAATGAATTTTATTACATTAAATAGTCAATAAGAAGAAAATACATCACGTAGAGCATTCTCGTTCTAAAAGAAAAAAATCCAATCTAAAATATGGTTCACAAACTCCCTAATACAGTTTATTCCATAAAAAAATTACACATGACTAAACATAAGAAACAATTCATCCCAACAGAGAAAAGAATAAGAAAATCTAACTTTCTAAACAATTGAACGGTGTTCCAATGACCGCACTGCACCATCTTCTTCTCAATCTTGTTGAGTTCTCACAGCGTTCAGCACTAGGACTCATCTTCAAGGAGAAAAAATCAGAATTTTTCCAAGGAAGATTCAAAGAGATCGGGTTGATGGGGTCAAAGCTTTATTTATAGAGGAGGTGAAAAAAATTAGACCTTTTAAAGGTAAGTCTTATCTCCAACTCTTTTATTTGATGAGATTTGACCAAAATCCACCATATCTAATGGTTGAATAAGAATTTGGATAAGGGTGGTAATAAAATGGGTTTAAATACCTTTTCTAAAATCGGGTTTCACGACTATAATAGTGGGTTTCACGATCATGACCATAAATAATGCATAATGTGTCCGACCTATCACGACCCGTGAATAGGATTTCACTGTCGTGAAAGTAACTTCAAATATCGGATGGTCGACCTTTCATGGACCGTGGATAGGGTTTCATGGTCGTGACCATGATACAACATTTTGGTCTTTAGGATTTCATGATCGTGACACTTCAATGTGTCGCCTCGATCGCAATCATAAATTATTCTTCATGGCCCGTGAATCAACATTTTCATGGTTATGACGCCTTCTTCACGATCGTGAGTAATTCAGTCTTCATATGTCCTCCTTTTACTCACGGCCGTGACATTGTCCGTCATGGTCGTAATGAATTCTGAAACTTCTGAAGCAACTCTCACTTCACGGTCGTGACATTGCCCGTCACGGCAATGATGATGATCTTTATATTGAACTTTGTAGAAATTAGTTTTTCATCATTTTGTGTTGTCTTTCCACGTCTTTTTACTTTAAATCTATCATGAAACATAAAAAACTTGGGTAGATATTGACTCAATAAAATTAACTAAAAATCTATTGACATGCATAAAACTCTCCCAAGCTTAGAATCTTGTTTGTTCTCAAGCAATTAGAAAGGAAGACTCAAGACAATTCCATCATAATCATTATCCTATAAACCAATATTTTCCTCCTACTACTCTCTTACATGTGCATCACAAGAGCCTCTCATCTTTACCCAAGCGAGGTTGCATAGAATTTCTAGATTTTAAACATATTTAACTAATTTAAGTCTTAGCCTCGTGCAAAACAATACACAGTCTATCAAGCAAAAGCATTAATGTTGAATATGCAAGTATCAAATGAGTTTATAATTTTTCATATTTTTTAATTTATGCAACTTCTAGCCTTCAAATAGGGTTTCACAAGGAAGTCTATGTAACGGGCTAAAGAAAAAGTGATATTACTATAAGCCCATAAGATAAGCCCACAAGATAAGCCCACAAGATACTTATATGTTCAATAAAAGTGATATTACTATAAAAGCTAAAGAAAAAATAAAAATAAAATAAAATCAAGCTAAGCAAGACTATCATCTAAGAATTCATAGTTCTAAGTAAAAATACTTAAGTTTCATTATCAAGTCTCAAGTGATAAACAATAAAGAGAGTAACAATTGAATTTCATAGATATATAAGATGTCCTTGAATTTGACATAAGAGACAGTTAGATGTTGATAATGGAAAGTAAGATGTTAATAATATTTTTGGACTTCGTAAAATTTTCATTTTCTTTTGAATTTTTCATAAAAAGGATGAAATACATAAGCAAACATGCATCCAATAACGAAATATGCAGTACAAATGCACAAGACAACTAAAACATACATGATGCATGCTAACACAACTCCCCCAAGCTTAGACATGACACTGTCCTCAGTGTTAAAGTCTAAACAAGGGAGAAATATAAATGCTGACACAAGAGATCTAAAACAGAAAGAAAGAGAAAAGGTACAACCCAATTCAACTACTAGTCTTGTGGTGGCAACGACGGTGGAGACTCACCAGTGACCCTAGCTCATGTGATAGTTGTGCATGTGACAAATCATGATGTTGGTACACTCTTGTCGTAGGTGTATCTCCCTAATCTCCTCACATTAGTGCAGCTACTCAGCCAGCATCATGTCCAGGGTGTACTTGAGATTGTTGAAGTCAAAAGTTGGTAGGGCTACAAGAGGATCCATGGACATGTACTCGGGGGGTGCAGTAGAAGAAGGCCCGACTCCAAAAGAAGTGCATCCCCTCTAGGAGGGCTATCATGGTGGCATCGTCTTCTGTGGAGGCATCCTAGAAAGGGTCCGGAGGAAAAACAACCAATTGGTCCTATTGGAGACTGTCAATTTATCGATCTCAGCACATGATAGGAGGTCATTGCAATTTTTTAATTTAAAATTTGATTCTGCTTTGAGTATAAAGGCTAGCTTCATGTTGAATACCAATACCTTATCTAGCTAGATAGATGCTCCTAGGGATCGTTGTAGAGTCAAAATGTCAAAGCCTAAAGTGCTCGACGATGGGTGTGATTAGGCCTCCAATGGTGAGCTTGCCCTTGTCCTTCTTGTCGTGCTTCTCAAAATTTCTAATGATGCCCTTCACCATAACGTGCAAAAGGAATAACTCTGTCTCGCTTGGTTTCCTCAAGCTTTCGAGGCGGCATGGTCTATGGCTAATATATCTTGGACCAAGAAGACCTCGAGAGATTGAGCCGGTTAGCGGGATTGACTTGCCAAATAGCGAATATAGGAGGAAAGATAAAACTTTTTATTATTGATCAATTTTAGAGTTTGAAACTTAATTAACTTGATTTTGGTGGTGGCCCATCACATTTCCTCTGTATTTTACAAGATTTGATGAGTGTAACGGAAGATGGGATTATGAATTAAGCTGCTCTTCGCATACTGATAGTTGAGATCCGTCTCTCTCGTAATTGCATAGAAAAATGCCCTAGATTGAACTCATTTGGCACCTTGCGGATGCCCTCTCTTGGGAAGGTAGATATCATTGAACTCATCTAGCATGAGAAATAAGCGCCAACTTTATATCTGAAAGTCCAACTTGGATGTCTTGTTGTCATTGCCCTCCAAGTTAGTAGACTTCAAACTACTAAGGAATTTGAGGGTTGGTTCTTGTAGGTGGGTCACACCTGCTGCAAAAAGTGCCACATGTCAATGCGGTCGAAGAGGAGCATGATATTATCCTTCATCCTGAAGAAAGCCATAATTTCCTCATTAGCAAAGCGCATCGGGGCAAAATGCATCATGTCTATCTCAAAGTAGTTGTGGCGTTGCTCCTCAGATCACCAGGTGATAGCAGGAAGGTGCAAGCAGTCCATCATCAGAAGGTTCATCAGCAGCTCAGGTGCAACTCGTCTTCTGTTTCTTTCGATGCTCCATCAGAATAGTGAATAAGAGTAGACAATTTAAACTTGCAAAGGATGTCACGATTGTGAAGAGAGAAATCATGACTATGAAGAGCGCATCACGACCTGTGAACAAGATATCACGACCATGGCCGAGATGACAAGTGGTAAAGTACTAGAACTTCACATCTTGTGAAGAGGATCTCACAGTCGTTAAAGAAGAGTTCACAACTCGTGAGGAGTGAATCACGATCGTGGTATTGTCAATGAAGTCTTGAGTCGCAAAGAAAGTCACGACCCATGAACAGGATCTCAAGCCCGTGAAGATAAAGGAGGAGATAATCGACTAAGAGTTCATGACCTGTGATGAAGTAATCACAATTGTGAAGGTGAGTAAACTCGAAGGGAGAGACGATGATCATTGATGGAGTTCAGAGTCCATGATGAAGTAATCAAGATTGTGAGAGCAGTAGGGTTGTGTTGAATCTAGGATCCCAAAAATGTTTTGAATGATCACAAATTTGTAAGTGAACTCAGCCTGTACTAATGAACTTGTTTGAGCTGATTTCTGTAACAGGATATATTCAAGTTCAGTACAATGGTCGACCTGAGCTAAAAGAATGGATGACCACTGCACACGTAATATATATTAGAAGAACCATATGTGTGCAGTGGGCGTCCTAAGGATTTAAGCGGTCGAACAACATCAAAGGATGAGAGCATATGTTGAGCAAACAGCGAAGCATAAACGGTTGACCAAAGGTATAATGAGGGCGACCGACAATGAAGATCAGTGGGGGTTCAGAGGAAGACCAGTCGATCAGAAATGAAGAA
>LTAE01004683.1:0-32913 GCA_001647135.1 Pontederia paniculata | reverse complement strand
TGTAAGGGAGTCTTCGCCCTTAAAGAAGGAAATAGTGATATCCAGAGATCTCGGTGCGAGAAGACCGGAGCGGGGACGTAGGCCAGGAGTTCGATCGAACCTCGTCAACAAACCTTGTGTTTGTGTGCTTGTTTGTTTTCTCTTTACTCTCTTCTCTCTGTTTGTTTATATTTGCATGTGCAAGCTTCCGCTAATATAACTCATCTAGATTAAGTAAAAGAGAGTAAAAATTTTATACACCAATTCACCCCCCCCCCTCTTGGTGCCATCCAGATCCTACAGGTAATACAGAAGCAATAACTTTCAAAATAAAACTCCATAAAATAAGTCTAGTCAAAATAAAATACTCAATTACATTATTCCGATAATAGAAGGCAAAATTGACAATACTTCCATAAACACTACAAAAACTATAATGACTCAAAATAAACTTCTAGCATGTGCAAGCCTTCAGACTCATGAACATATGCATCACTATTGTCACTACATATCGGTTGTGTTCATCGCTTGCATGATCAAAAGCAAGGGAGATAATTCTTCCATGACTGATGAAGCCAAATATGTAACAATAATAATCATTGGATGAAATAAGAAGATATAACAATCTATCATGATAATTAGTAAAGGTTACTTTCTCTTTTCTAAAATAGTGTGGATCGCCTCATATAGTGGGAAGTTCACTATTAGATCAATATATGAACTCCTAAAACCAACCCAACAATACAACTATAACAATCTATGGAAACGCGTATGACTGATGGTGATAAGCCGGTAGAAGGTGAGGATGACGTCAAGTCATCATGCCCCTTATGCCCTGGGCGACGCACGTGCTACAATGGCTGGGACAAAGAAAATGGAAAGGTCCACAGTGTATCAGAATCTTTCTATGGCAGTTTGCACACAATGCGCTCCTCTCTAATGCTTCGAGGGCCAAGAGAGGTATAGGGAACAACCCATGTGCACGAGATCTAGAAAGATGAAGAAACAACACTTCACACTCTAAGGGACTGCTCATATTCAAAGGCAATATGGATAAGTTTAATACATGCATGCTTGCCACATTATTTCATTATAAGGAATCTATAGAATTGGCTCAAATCAAATTTAAAGGCCAATGGTTGTAGAGAACCTGAAAATCATTGGAACGTTATTTGGTACAAGCTACTAGTTGATATGGAAATCACTATATGAATATGCAACATTAGCAACAGATTTGCAAATATGCCGCTAAATAATCACAAATCAGCGAAGATTTACCCATAGACGAACGACGCAAAAAAGTTGTCACAAAAATTATGTCGCTATTAGTGACAGAAAAAACCGTCGCTAAGTTCTCTAAATCGTCGCCAATCTGTCGTTAAACCGTCGTTATTTTAATTTTTTTAAAAAGAAAATGAGATTTCGTAACTAAATCATCAGTAAAATGTCGTTAAGCGACGCAATGTCAGTAAACGTTTGTCGCTAATATGTCGCTACATTGTCTTAAAACTATCGCTAATTATCACATTGAGGTGTCGCTGAATTGTTGCTAATAAGTCGCTAAATATTGTAACGCGTGAAAAACCATATCGATATTCTATTGATAAACTATCACTATTTTGTCGCTAATTGAAAAAATGAGATAGAATACTATATTTATTTTTAGAAAAATCCTTATATACAATATTGTATCATCATATCAAATATATATACTCATTCATGCACAAGACAATAAAGATGCCATATAAATGTAATAAGTTTCAAAGTAACACAACATAGTACTCATCACAGGAAAGTAAGTCGACAACACATGTTTCAAAGTATCACAATATAAGTGATGAGCAAAATCATGTGTGTCAAAATTAAAGGTGGTATCAGGTTTTTTAGACCTAGGGGCACCTAGACAGAAAACATGATATCAACAAGTCTTAAAAATAAACCTAAACACACAACTCCAACCGCAAGTATATGGTTAGCCTTGTAATATTTTAAGGTCGAATCCACAGGGAAATAAAAAATTCACAATTCAATAACTATGTTCTACCACGAACCGAAATCAAGGAAAAATATCTTTTGTGCAGAAATTTAGGTAAACTAGGACTAAAATCTGAAAAGAAAAGTAAACCAATATTTTTGATATTTTTAGATAAACAGAAAGAGAACCAATATAGAGCAAGATCGAATCACTCAAATAGGGAAAACAGCCGGGACATGGTAATCATTTTCGAATTCTACTTGCTAATGAACATGTGAAGCTCAAATAATGTCGACTTGAGACATTAAGAAATAAAACCTAGACACTCTCGTAATCAAGGCTTGAACTTACATCCCTAGAAATTTATCACATAACTCTCTAGAATGTCATGCTCTCCAATCTCCCCTAGATATCCATAGGAGCCTCTCGGATCTTCCACAAATACCTTACACACAGGGGTGAAGCCTCTCGGATCCCAATCTCTTATAGATGTGATATATAAAGATAAGATCAAGCCTCTCGGATTCCAACCTTCCATCATAGGCGAAATAACAAATAGTTCACGACATTCGAATCCAAATGTGCAAAACATCAATAGTGAGAACTACCAACTAAATATTTCCAAATGGAATGGGTTGAGCCTCTCAGATCCCAACCTTCCTCCAGGAACAAAACAGCAAATAGCTCACGCCACTCGATTGCAATGTGTTCAAAACATCAATAGTAAGAACTACAAACTAAATGTTCCCAAATGGAATGGGTTGAGCCTCTCGGATTCCAACCTCCACGGAATTAATAGCTTGCAATTCATAATTTAAAAATCAGCACGCATACAAAGAACACAACAAAAGGGAAGATTGGAAAGTCGAATGGAAACTCAAACGCATTAAAAGATAAGTTCATATAGCAAGTAGGTGTTCTCAAATCATCCCATGTTCAGGCCTAATCGTTTAGCCTCTAACTGCCATTAAATGCATCACAAACATGATAATACAAGAGCTCATCATTGGAGATTAATATAAGTAGAAATCACAAAGCATAAAACCATTGACACTCCTTAAATCTCAGCATAAAAACCTTCTTCTTTCAGCTCTGGTTCTTCCTTCCTTCAGCAATGGTGGTGGCTTCTCCCACCTCCTTTCGGATGCGGAGCGGAACCCCTTCTTCTCCTTCCATTTTTCCTTTTATCCTCTTCCTTTTCCCCAATCATTAGATGTCATTTGTCCCTTGCATAGCCCTGACAATATTCCTTGGAAGCTGCCAAGGTACCTTCCTCATGTGTACCAAGAAGTTGGCAAAGGAATCTGTAGAGGTTTGTTGCAGTTTTGTCTTCTAGCATTATTTGGCAGCTAGTGGCGTCAGGTACCCCTAGGTCTAGTATCCGGCACAGGTACCTCCATGTACAGTTTCTAGCACAAACGTCATTTGGCTTTGAATGAATTCTAAAGAAGTAATCAAGCATAAATCATTCAAATCATTAATAAAAAGGGTCATTGGGGTGAAAATGTGTATTTATTCCTAGGGAATTTCAAATGATGCAAATATTGTAAAAAAATGTGGCAATATATGTAAATGATGCATAATTTCATGAAAAAGTGTAATCTTTGTAGCATGAACAAGGTATCATCACAGTTGCTATGAGCTTTGATTCTACTTGGGGGCAATTATGTTTTCTGGTTTCATCTAGTTTAGGAATGACCAAAGGTTCTAACAAATTGGGGGTGAGAGTGTAAAGATACTAAGGTCACATAATGCTCTCTATTCTGAGTTGAGTAAGCATATGCCAAAATCATATTGTGCTTAGAAGGAAAAGGCATGTGAGAATGTTGTCGTGCTGCAAAGGGGATGATTTCAAAATTTCTAAACATATTTAATTTACATATTTAAACCAAAAATAGGCATGGTAGCTAAAATGAGTTGGAGTTTGAGAAGAGTGACCATACCATTGGCTCTCCCAAACTTAAATTCAACAATGTCCTCAGTGTTGATCTAAGTGAGGGAGAGAAGCTTGTTATTTTAATTAGGAGTCATCTAACGGCCAAGATCTAATCCAAAAAGAAATCTTAAATTAGAAGATGTAAGGTCAAGATCTATGGCTTAATGATGTTATGATTCCAAAAAAAATAGATATGTGACTTTGATTTTAATCACATGTATTCACGGACAGGATCAAATCAGAGAATAAAAATGAATGGACATGATCATTATCGAGTGGGAGGGGAGGAGGAAGACACTGTTCGTCTTCTTCGCGATGTACCTGTCACCGGCGACACAGCGGATTCACGGGTTCGGCGTTCTGATGCGAGATTGACGCGTTCCTGGTTTCAGTGAGAAGAGGCGATGAAGTTCGGAGCGATCTGCGTCGTTAATTTGTTTTGATATTTCGCAGTTTGAACTCCTGGTTGATGGCGTCGCAGTTACCAGGACAGTCTGCTCACTTTGCGGGTCTTCAGGAAGATAGTGGAGGTCTACTTCTCCGGCGGCGGCGCCGAGCAGCACGCCGGGTTCCTCTACGGGCTTGCCGCTTACTGATACGTGCTTGCATGCAAAATGCATGCATAGCCTCAATTTTCTTTTTTTCTTTTATTATTTTTTTTTATCAGCGATGAGCCGACGAGGCTTCGTCTCGTCCATAACTTCACGTAAAATGAACGTGTATATGCCATTATGAATTTCACTCGTATTTTCATTGGTATGATTCGCATTGACACAACGATTACATCGAAAATCTTTCACAAACATTTAACAATATGACAATAAAATTAACAAGTACAGCAGTCACGAGGATTAATGATGACAACTAGATGAACAGTATATGGAAATATATAACCTACAAAGATTACATGAATGAATTCATTTGAAATTTAATAGAAGTATTATCTATTTAAATAAATAACACCGTATTATTTATCTTATTAAATATACGTTAGATCTAACAATTTGTAACAAACTATTTAAGAAAGAGAATATCTCATATTTATCGTATATTCAATATCTTACTATGAACAAAGTAAATAATACAGTGTTACCTAATTAAATAGGTAGCATCTTCATTTTTTTCATTCATTTTTTATGAAATCTCATAATAATCCAACAGAGGAAAACAAATGACTCACTCATTTCAGAATGCTTTTCAATTATTTACGTTATGAAGAAACGAGTCATAGTCTAACAATGGATTTCGGTCATTTAACTTTTAATATCAAAATAATAAATATAAAAAATAAATATACATTGAAAGTCCTACGGAAAATTTAGTCTCCCTTTTTCATTTGTTTTTATGGTAAAAAGGTAATATAATAAATATACAAAATAAAAATTAATATTAGTAATGGATTGAGATGAAGTTGACACATTTGAAAAATGGAAAAAAAGCAAGTGAATAATATTCAAGTTTAGGGGTTCAATAATTTAAGTGGGTAAGAGAATAAATCCAAACTTATTTCACTTACTTAAAGACACATTAATTTTTTGAAATTGATGGAATAAAAGAAATAAAAAGAGAAGCAATATCTAATGAGGAAAGAGAAGGGATCCAAAAGTAAAAATGTATCCGCTCGTCTTAGGAGCTAGTTTTTATTTGACCTGATAATATTTTTTATTAAAAAATAATGCATGGGTTTGTCGGATCTAAATTAACAATGGATTATTAAAATTTTAAATTTATTTTGTGCAACCTCTGGAAAATAAAATATAAAAACGTCAAGTCTCTATGTATATACTAAGAAGTTAAGATGTGCTTAATCCTCTTCTTCAGTCACAACGAAAAAAAATTCTTTTAGGAGACCTTTTGTTATATGACAATTCCCTTCATTTTTTTACTGAAATTTAATTCATTACATTTGAATTTTTAGCTATCAGCATTGGTTCGAGTCAATACATATTAAAACAATCAAACTGATAACAGATGAAGGAAATTTATATTTTGATATTCTCTTGTGTACATCTTAATGGTAATAGCAACAAAATAAAATAAAATTTGCTCGTACACATATAGAATATCTTAAGCTTGATCCTTCTTAATTACATACCTTAATTATTGTTAATGAAATCTTCTCGATTCTCGTGCCTCGATCTCCTCTTGAATTGAGGCCTTTTTTTCTAATGCTTGAGGTGAGAGAAAGAGAGAGATTCTGATGCTCTAAAATTGGGAGAGAATTAATGAGAGTCCCCTCTCTTTTAACCCTCTATTCGTAGAGAATTTCTAGAATGTAGTTCACGTCCAACTCGTCTTAATTCCACTTATTTTAATTATGATTAGGAATCCTCTAAGAATAAATTAAAATAAAATTAAAAATATTAAATTGATTAGAAAAATATTATAACACCTCTCTGACATTGACTTTTACATAGTCTTTTACTAATCCTAATCAAATTATATTTTTCTTATTTCGTCCTATTTTCAGACATATTTATTATTTTATTTTTTTAAATTAAATCTAGGGCGTTACATAATGTGTCAATTCTGTCCAACTTTATTTAGATTGTGTTTGAGGACTTGAGGTGGCTTATGGGCAAAACATTTTTCTAGGAAGCAAGTTTTTCTTGCTCTCTTGAAAAGGTAAAAAAAAATTGATTTCTCCAATTGACAATTGAGGTGCAAAAAGCAATCTTTTCTCACATCCCAAACACAGTCTTATTCAGTTTGAACTAGGCTAAACAATTATGAGCTAGATTATATTGTCATCAAATCGGAGTTGTGAATGGATGATCCTTTTTCAGATCCATGTTTGCTGTTGAATTAGGGTTGGAGGGCTCCATCACCAACAAAAAGAGGAGGAAATGATTTATCGTAGACCTCTCTTTCTTACTTTTTCCTTCCAAGTTTTTCTTTCCATCATTTGGTAGTCCACCTTCTGAGTGACCTCTCCAACTTATAGTGTTTTCAGTATATGAGGTTTAAACTGATCATATCAGAGTTATTGGATGCCAGTAACTGTGTCTCTGACTGGACAAATATAGGAGCTTTTCATCCATACATAAACAAATTAGACACAACATGTAACACCCCCGATTTCATTAAAAATATTATTCGTTTTGGGCTCATATGACCCGCACGAATTTAAAACGCGTCTTTAATGATAAGGGATAATATTACATATAAACTCATGACAACCTCCGTGTTTTGTCCATGTGGGACTAACTTTCATTCTCATCATCATCTAGGGCCTTACAATCCCCCCCCCTCCTTCGGGACTCAACGTCCTCGTTGAGTCGACCCAGATGGTTCAAGTGAGCACGCGAGGTTGACTCTGATATCTTCTGTAACACCCCCGATCTATTCAAGATATTGTTCGCTTTGAGCCCATGGCCCGCACGAATTTAAAACGCGTCTTTGGTAGTATCAGAGAGTTGCACAACGGCGCATTCTCCTTACCCCTCAGATATTGTCCGCTTTGGATTCTAGAGGTTACCTCTACGGAGTCTCCTTGCTCCGCATGGCACTTAGTCCCTCACGGTTTTCTTCCAACGCGTCTTTATTGATAAGGGATAATGTTACATATAAGCCCATGACCACCTCCTTGTTTTGTTCATGTGGGACTAACTTTCAATCTCATCATCATCTAGGGCCTTACAATCTCTCCCCCTTCGGGACTCAACGTCCTCGTTGAGTCGACCCACATGGTTCAAGTGAGCACGCGAACCTGGCTATGATACCTTCTGTAACACCCCTGATTTCATTAAAGATATTATTCGCTTTGGGCCCATATGGTCCGCACGAATTTAAAACGCGTCTTTAATGATAAGGGATAATGTTACATATAAGCCCATGACCACCTCCGTGTTTTATCCATGTGGGACTAACTTTCATTCTCATCATCATCTAGGGCCTTACACAACATGTTGTGTGATTAGACTAATAAATCAGGAAGAGGAAAAGCACAATCAGTAAGAATTGTATTATTTTAAAAAACTTGTGAGATGATGAGTGAGACCATGCATCTTGTTCCATTTCTGCGATAGCAGAAACCAAAAAGCTTTATGAGAAAACAAGGCTTGTCCCTAAATTCGCAACCAAAATTTTCTCTTAAGCATGCATAAGCCATGTCAAAATGGAATCACTCAGCCATTTTCTTAATTGTTTTGTGCTTTATGTGTTGATGAAAACTACATTATAAGTAAATTATACTGGAAAAAAGAGTATGCAGATGATACAATTTTTTATATAGAGGAGAAGCGGCAAAAAAAGTCTCAATTTTGATAGATATTTTCGGAGAATTCTCTGATCTGCACATCAACAGAATGAAGTCATCACTTATAACATTCGGAATGGATGAAAGGATGTCTAGTGCACACCGATTTGTGCACTACACTACCTGGGGCTACCATTGGTTGACACCTTGACAAGATCGAAGGATTGGTCACTAGTGACTGAAAGGGTGGAAAGACGTCGTGAGGGTTGGAGCTCCAAACTTCTTTCAAGAGGCCGCCTTATTTTGCTACAGTATGTTCTTTCATCGATCCCTATAAATTATATGTTTATTCTACCATTATCTCGATCAGTTGAAGTCAGGATTGGTTCCTTAAGAAGCAACTTTTTTGGAGCCAATCGGGCAGCAATATAAGAGAGGGTCACCTATATATTATATGTTTTTTTTATTTTCGCCATCATGCTAAGTTTACCTATCAATCTCCATGGAGAAGTGTGTTTACAATGTTTTTATGTATTAAGTAGAAAAGAGAATTTGATCATTAAGTATTTTTAATGACAATTAGTTAATCCTTTCCTCAACTAAAATCTTGTTGGAATTTTCATAATGCATACACATCAATGCTCTGAAACATTTCTTTGATAAATTTTAATCTCTTATCAGTTACACAATCAAACAAGACTTTAGTTCCCAGTTAACAGTATGAATACTTGCTTTAAGCTATAAAATAATGAATATGGCCATTCATTGCAATAAAGTAAATGTATAAATCATGAAACATGGTCTTAGTTCCATCAACCTACTACTACTATCATCACAAGATCTAATTTTTCACAACTATTACTACTATCATCAACCCTATCTAATTTTTCACAACTACTACTACAACAACTACTACTACGACTACTACGACTACTATTAGATATTCCGATCATCATCGGAAAATATAATAGACAAAGAGAGTACACGAGGTAGACTCATCAGATCTTCGCAGGACTTCATCGAGATAATCGTTGTCGCCAGCGTGGCGAAGAAAGCATCATCCATCACCAATTCCATTCCAGTAGCAGTAGTTGGATTTTGTTCACTCACAACATTGGCAACGCCATCATATTCATTAGCTGCTAGAACCATCGTCGTGCCATTAGATGTTTGCAGCGAGAACAATGAGCCAAAAGAATTTATCTTTGATATGATGGATTGCTCATCAAATTCCAAAAAAGACATGGAATCATCATCTAATAGTCTTTGCTCCATTTCCTTCAAAGGCGACATAGATGATGAATATCCTTGCATCATATTCATATTTTGTAGGTTCGTCTCTGAATCTTGTGAAATGTCATCAAGAAATTTCTGATTAAGTGAATCATCGGGAATAGTCATTTCAACTTCTCCCACTTGGACGTTATCCATCCCTTGACATTGTTCCTGTGAATTGCAAACTTCTTAATTAGTATGCCAACATCTAGAAAAAAAAAATTAATCCAAAGTTATATGAAATTGATATCATGGAAAAGCAAAAAAATGCATCATTGTTTGATCAAGAAATGTGTATATTGACTTCACTTTAATTTCTCTATTTACATATATGATTCAAGATTAAAAAAATGACATATGCAACTTAAAACATTAACTAATGAACAATTAATGTGCTCGAAAATAAATTTTAGAATTGGCATGTACCTGAGTATTGGTGATGCAAGCCTTGATTATCAGCTAATAACATTGGTATTGGTGAGTGAGATTCACGAATAACATCAGAGAAAGTTGGCTGATAAAAGTCGTCCACCAAAACATTTGACCGTTCAACGAGCGAATCAAAGAAATTTGTGTCTTTTTGCTTCATCTTCCCAAACACATCGATCAACCATCCTGACCCACATTTAATATAATGTCTCCTACAAACAATTCATTAATTAACTTTTAATCGCTTGAAGTGATTTGGCTCAAAAGATAATTTACTCACTCAAGTCCATTTGAGAAAATGACGACCAAGAATTAATTCTAGGAAGATAAGTGCATGGTCGAAGACAAAATTCAGAAGAAAAAAAAAGTTTAAGTTCTTGGAGTTTTTATATACTAGGATTTATAATTATTTCATTTTGCTTCATTCAGTGGAATAAGCTTAAAAGCTAATTATGGACAAGCATTTTTTTTGGAAGTGTAACAAAAAACATCGTAAATTTGATGAAGATTGACAATCTAAAATAAAAAAGATATACTTTTTCTAAAGTTATATAAAAAAATGTAGTCAAGTAGAGTATACTTTTTTGTTAACTAAAATCTTTATTATTGTCAAACAAATGAAAGTAACTAAAATCTTTATTATTGTCAAACAAAAGAAAGTGCGAAAAAAGTTAAAAATTGGTTTCCTGAAATAATATTTGGTTAATTCCGATATTTCTTATACAATAATTGCCAAAAAATGTAATTGTTATAACACACCTGAAGATACTTGCTTGATGAGTGGTAGTAAAATCTGAGCATGATTCCCAAATAGCACGCTTTCCATGTCGATAGTAAGGTTCTTTGCAAAATCGAGGCGGGTTTAACAGCTGATTGAACATATATAAGAAATATCATAAAAAATGGAATATATATATATATATATATTAAAAAATAAATATATAGTGCATTTGTATATAAAATAATGATATTTTTTATATAAATAAATAGTGTTCAAATTTATTTTACAAATATTATTATTTTCTGATGCGCTACACGCACTATATTAAAAGTGCGCTACACGCTTTCTTATATATATATATATATATATATATATTCCAATAAAGTCATAAGTTAAGAAAAGCAAGCAATAAGAACATTTTCTTCAAAATAATTTTAGATTAATAAAAGTGAACATTATACGATTAACTCCAAGATATCCGAAGAGTTTTGTTGGTCGTAGGTGGCCTTGAGAGCATAAATATCAGACCATTTGATTTCCATCTTGCTCTTGAGAAAGCCATCGTCATGAAACATCTCCCAAACAAATCTACGTCTCTGATAAAATATCTTTCCAACCAGATCATTTTTATTCTTAGGGTGGTACTGTCATAAAAAGAATTAATTAATTAACGTATCGAAGTAATTACGTCTACACTTTTATCATGTATGCATGCATGCTAAAAATTTACGGAATTAAAAACATTTAAAATAGAAGTTATGTAAATTTTAATGTAAACGAAAAAAACTGCAATTAAAAAAATCAAATATTGCATGCATGACACTCGTATCAAATAATAAAATGTTGGACAGTAGATAATAATAAAATGTATTGAAATATTCCTTTATACTCTTTTACCGAGATAAAACAAGTCCTTCTATTACATTTTTTTCTCGCATCTAATTTTAAATCATAAAATTTCCAAGTTATAAAGATATCCCAATTTGACAAAATATTATCATTTTTTTTGTTAAATCATATCGTTAATAACTATTATACCCCTAAATAGTTTTTATTATAGTAAACTTTATATATTTTGTTTTATAACATAATAATGACAATTTAATAAAAAAAATTACGGTGGCCCTATGAGACACCAAAGCCATGAACGACTGATCCGTGGACCGAGAAGCATGACATTGTGAAAATTTCTCTTTTATTGCATACTCATTAATCTAAGGATAATTAGACTTCAAAATAATGTATAAGTTAATTTAAAGACTCACTAAAAGAAGTTGGAAAATTTTACCTCCCATGTTCCAATCTTCAAAAGGGATGCATGAAAACGCGTAGGAATCATCTCCTTGTATCCGTCTCGCTTATGAACAAAAATAAGTTGAATTAAGTCAAGGTGTTAATGGTGTAGTTGATATATATATATAGATAATTTAGTGATAACGATTGACATGAAGATTAATTCGTTTACTTATTTGCATGAGATTTATTTCCTTTTCTAGGATTTGCTTTTCCCCCAAGATTTGGTGGATCAATGACATTGATTTCGTAAAAATATTAGGAAACAAATATAAAGTTAACTATGAAATAATGAATAGTCCTTATCTACGTTTTAATTGATAACTAATGGAATTAATCAATTAATTACCCTGGAATTACACAGTTCTTTTCATCGATTATTTCATACAATCATTTTTTACCTTCTTAATTTGGCACTAATTAATTTTTCTTTCAGAAAATAGTTACACATTTTATTAAAAGAAATTAAAAAAAATCATCATTTGATTCTTTTATAGGATATGCTTTCGGCGTGACCTACATACAATTAGATGGATGTAGAAAGTGTTCATCAAACCAATTTGACTTGTGAATTCGATCAGATGAATCAGTTTGAGTCAAATCGGATTAAAACGAGTATGAATTTGAGTTTTTGATTTCGACCCCATGATTTGAACCATATTCCTTTATGATTCAATTAACTTTAATTCTTTAAATTTGAAGAAGTGTTATAATAAAAGAACTGATACCAAATATATTTGTTAGCATATTTCTATACAAGGTTGCAATGAATTTGAATAATTTGATATTTAAGTTTCTTATTTTGAAAGTTTTGATTTTGAGAGAAATATGGAATTCGACAATAAAAATTATTTTGTATTTGGTGAATTAATTACACGTATTGGATTACTTTTAACTATTATCATATGAGGTGATAATTTCAAATTTGAATTATTTTATCACTTTGAATTTTTAATCAAACATTTAAAAAGAAAATAATAATAAAAGTTTCTTGCTGAATAAGTTAAGATTGAAATTAATATATTATTAGTTCTTTAAATAATAACGATTTACATGAAGGTTAATTCGTCTACTTATTTGCATGAAATTTAAGTCCTTTTTTTTAATATCCCTGCGGGGCCTCCGATCTCCAGGGCTACTAGCACCTGACTAATCCGAAGTCGAAGACAAAGCAGAACGGAAATTTAAGTCCTTTTGCTAGGGTATGTTTTCCCTTATTTGATCACGTACGATTAGGAGGATGGATGTGATGGATTTGGAAAAACTATCTAATACAGTGATGAAACAATATAAAATTAACTATGACATAATTAATTTTTTATTATGATTCCTTACTGATCAACGGTATAGAATTTTCCTTGCGATTTTAATAGGAGTATAATTATTTTTTTTTATAAAAAGAGAACAAAAACTGATGGAATCAATTTAGTACTCTAGAATTATATGTTTTGTTTTACCCATCATGAAATAGTTTCTTACCATCTTAAGTTGGCAATTAAGGTATTTTAGTTTCAAAAACAAGAAAGCTACATATTTCACTGAAAAGATATAAAATAATAAACATATATGCAAAGAGCAGCAATGGCAGCACATAAAGAGGAAGAATAATATTGTAAGATGCAGCAATCCAACTGCACTAAACTTAGCGTTAAGATGCAGTGGCAGATTGAATAAAATTCAAGGAAAGGTTGTGCAAATACTAACGATTATCAGTAGTCATCATCCGGGAAAAAAAGAAAGAAAACAAGCACAAATTGTTCGATAGGCAGCAGACCTCATAATTTATGAATTTTAAGTTCCCGGGAGTAACAACGGGGATTAACATGAAGAGCTCTTCTTGCTCACAACGGAACTACATTTGACACTTTGGATTGGAATATATACTTCACGTTATCAGTGATGTTAAAGTTGAAAGTTGGCGTATTTCGTTCCGGTGGATAGCGCCACACTTTCAACCATGTATCATCTAGTGTTTAAATCTAGCTCCCCAGATTCCCGCCATTCATCTTGCGTTCCTGTATCTCCATTCTCGTTATCATTCTCATCATTCAGAAAATCCTCAGATGGCTCTTCATCATCTCTTTGAGCATTTCCCCAGCCTTGAATCTCCTCCATGTTATTCCCTTGTTCCTGTCCCAAATCATGAGAACCATCATCACCATGTGATCCGGCAGCATTAGATCTGATTGGTGGCCGAATGATCATCTCTGGGTGGGATTGGGCCTCAGCTCGAGCATGCTCAGCCTGAACCATCGCCATTCGCATTTTAGCTTCTGCTGCCTCCCGGTTGGCCTTCTCCCTGGTTTCGACTTCTGCTCTCACTTCAAGCAGAGCTTGCCTCTCCTCTTGCATTAAAGCCTGTTCTATCATAAGCCTCTCCTCGGACCGAAATTCCCCACATGCCCTCTTACGTGTCATTATGTTGAAAGCAAGAACTTGTTTTTCAAAGGTGTTTGTGAACTCTGCAATCTTAGTCAGAATGTTGTGGTCCCATTGCTGTAGACGGGACTGAACACGGCCAGTAGAGTCACTGTCCAGGATCCTGTCATCTTCTTCAGCCTCGTAATCAGACACCACATGATAAGGAAGCAACCTGAGAAAAACAATAACCTTATCTCAGTAGAAATGATTGCTTCATATTCTTTCCTCATACATTTTTTTAAAGAAAAGGAAAAAATGAAGCAAGAACTTGTTTTTCAAAGGTGTTTGTGAACTCTGCAATCTTAGTCAGAATGTTGTGGTCCCATTGCTGTAGACGGGACTGAACACGGCCAGTAGAGTCACTGTCCAGGATCCTGTCATCTTCTTCAGCCTCGTAATCAGACACCACATGATAAGGAAGCAACCTGAGAAAAACAATAACCTTATCTCAGTAGAAATGATTGCTTCATATTCTTTCCTCATACATTTTTTTAAAGAAAAGGAAAAAAATCTATTAGCAAAAGAGCCACAGGCATCGTCAATGTAAAAACTATTCAGGGAGGTCTCGAGGTAGACCATCCTCACAAAAACACCCTGCACACCTTATAGGCATACCAATACTCTGAATGCCTCTTCATAAAAAACCGATGACCTTCTGATCCCTTCTTAAGTTTAGGGTACTTTCTTTTACCATCAATATCTTAGCAGGAACCCATGATAAATTATCATTCAAAGTTACAGTGTCATAACTAAGAACGTACTAGAAAAATGAAAAGGATAAGTGCCCACTTCAAACATCAGGCAGCGTACTTGGCAAACAACCGAAGTAAATCATTGAGGCTCTTCTTTTTAGATTTTTTTAATGTTTTCCAAATATTGCTAAAGAGTAAAATTGTAATCAGATAAATAAAATAAAAATGTTAATGGAAAAATTAATGGCAAGGTTAAATCGAAAAGTTGTAATAATTCAGGTGTGGTAAGTGGATATACTAGTTTATGGAGGAAAGTTAAAATAACTTATAATTTAAAGAAGGAAAGCGAAAATAAACCTACAAACAGGCTTATGCAAAACAAAAACGCTGATATTTTAAAAACAACTCATAGATCTACAGCCCAAATGGGCCAGGAGAAAAGCCCACTCACAGATCCAAAACTAACTTCACAAAGAAAATATAAAGTCAATAATGCCCACCTACTGCCCACTCGATTCAAGTAAACCCTGAGTACCCCTTTATATATATAGCAACTAGAGAGATGTGAGGGAAGCCAGAAAAGTGGTAAAAATATCCCCAACAAAACATATGGTGAAGATGATCCATGCCAAATTTGTTTGCAAGACTACAACTGAGATGAAGCCAAAGAGCATCATCAAAACCTTCCTCTTTGTCTCGCCCCACCAATGGAGTTCCTTGATGCATCCTCAATAATCAAGATCTATGGTGCATGCTGTAATTTGGGAGCACCAAGCACATCAAGCTCAAAGAACTCCAAGTACAAATTCTCGCAGCACTCCTCTAGGACATACACACGACATACCCATATTTTGGAAAAACATTTTAAATTTTGGGTACATATGGGTATGTATGTAACCACCGCATACCCCTTAGCGTACTTGTACCCAGTACATACCGGGTGTGTGTCCTCTATCCAGATTGGCGCAACTGTGCATCATAATTGCTCATGGATTGCGTTGGGATGTCACGGTCTCCATGAGGCCGCAACACTAAAGACTTTGATGTATCCTCAATATCTATCATGCAAGCTATCAAGACACTAGCGCATCAAGAACACTATGTCTAAAATACTCTCCAACATCCTCTTGAACGTACTGAAAAAGTATTCCATGGCATACCCATGTGTTGAAAAAATACTTAAAATAATCAGTACTTTTGAAGGCATACCAATGCATATAGGTAATAGGTACATATTCAGTATGGATACTCCATCCATGGTGATATACCCAAGAGTCACATATAGAAATATACAAAATATTTGGACTGAATTGATTTCCACTGATTGATTGCTGGGCAAGAATAAAATCCGTTATGCATGATGAAATTCAGAAGAACATGTTTCTTAGTTCCACCCAAAAAAGAATTAGTCAACTTTGGAGTTCACCAAGGTTATCCCCAATTCCACAAACAAAAGGGTTCCTAGAGTCCACCAGCAAGATAGAGAAGAATTCTCTGAAGTTTTATTGGAACAGAAGAACAGTCTAATAGATCAAAAGCCCCTGGTGAGCTTTAAACCAATAGAAAAGAAAAAAAAATGAAATGCATATTTTTTTTAAAAAAAAACTATAGATTTGCTAATCGAAGCAAAGAAATTGTGAAGCAACGATTACCATAAAGCTTAAATATATGTCCAAGGTAAATGCTCATTTTGCAACATCATGGTTAACGGACTATGATGCAAAATCACATGTTTGCTTGTTTGAAGCTCTAAAAAACGCACGTTTATATGAAACTTGAAGAACATTAAAGCTCCTTCGACAACATTATTTGTAGACAAATGTGTTAAATGTATTTAATGGGTTTCTGTGCTTTAAAAGTTTAATAGTTTGAAATGGAAGGACATCTTCATCAATATATACCACATGCTGCAATATATATATACACACACACCACAAGCTTGTAAAGGCAGACAAATAAGCTATTTTGTAAGGATAAAATAAGTTGTGAAGGGGGAGTTTTTTTTTTTTTTGAGAGGTGAAGGGGGAGAATTTTGGGTCATTTGAAGTAGTGTTCATATGCATTTGTTTTAGAAGGATTGTTCATGTGTTGCATATTTCCTTTTAATCTTCTTCAAAAGAATATTTCCTTTTATTAATCTTAACAAACATAAACCATATTATCTTTCTTCTTCTCTTCATGGCTACCTATGATTTGATATACTTAGAAAGATAAAAGGTTTGAAGCATAAGAATGGTTAAGAAATCCTAGGAATTATTTATTGAAAATTAGTGATTGTGACACTACAATCAATATACTATCTGGAAACATTTAGAATGCTCGGTACTAGATTTGATGGTAGTAAAAAAGCTCGGACACTGAAGTTCAAAGGACAAAATTAGATCTTCAAGAAATCCTAGTTTCTCAGTTCCTTCACATGCAAAAGAGCAAATTTACATTGCTAACTTAATGAAGTATATCAATTACTGAATAAATAGGTGAAGTACTAGGAAATATTTTGGTAGAGGTAGGATAATGTGTCAGCTCTGTCTAACGTTATTTAGATTACGTTTGAGGACTTGAGGTGGCTTCTGGACAAAGCATTTTTCTAGGAAGCAAGTCTTTCTTGCTCTCTTGAGTTTTGAAAAGGTAAAAAAATTGCTTTCTTTGATTGATGGTGGAAAAAACAATCTTTTCTCACCTCCCAAACACAGCCATATTCAGTTTGAACTAGTCTAAACAACTATCAACTACATTACACTGTCACGAAATCGGAGTTTTGAATGGATGATCCTTTTTCATATCCATGTTTGTTGTTGAATTAGGGGTGGGAGGGATCCATCACCAACGAAAAGAGCAGAAAATGATTAACCGTAGACCTTTCTTTCTCACTTTTTTCATTTCAAGTTTTTCTTTTCATCGTCTGGTAGTCCACCTTTTGGGTGTCTTCTCTAACGTATAGAGACATATTTGTCAGTATGTTTTCAGTATGTGAGGTTTAAACTTTTTTTTTGAAAGAGGAAAGGATGACTACAAGGATTGGTAGTCATCCGCTTGTATTAGAACACAGAATATACAAGTGTTAGGAGGAGCTACATGAAAGCTGCTCCTTCCTAACGAAACAAAAAAAAAAGGAATTTAAAAAGAGGAGGGTGGAAGGGGCTATCGGAAACCCCATTCGCCCATCAAAACGGAGATGTGGCGTACAATGTTCTCTAGATAGCATCTCTCGTCCCCAAAAATTGTGTGGTTCCTTTGCAGCCATAGTGCCCACACGGTCACCATGGCGCCGGCTCAGGTCTGTCGCCATCCCGAGCTAATATGGGTGCCCAGGCCCCGGAGTGAGGCCCAAAATCCGTCCACTCCTGATGTGTCGACGCCCACAAGCCCCATACGTCGCCATGTCTCTATGGCTATGGAACAGGTGAAAAATAAGTGTGCAACATCCTCCTCGGCCGTCCCACATAGTGCACATGTGGAGTCGGCCTCTGGTGCCCATCTCGCCCTCTGGTGCACATGTGAGGTTTAAACTGACCATACCAGAGTTACTGGATGCCAGTATTGCATCCTTGACTGGACAAATATAGGAGTTTTTCATCCATACATAAACAAATCATAGCCACACGTTAGAAACAACAAGTTGTCTGATTAGACTAATAAATCAGGATGAGGGGAAGAACAATCAGTAAGAATCGAATTATTTTAAAACACTTGTGAGATGATTTGAGTGAGACGATGCATCCATTTCTTTTTCTGACGGGATCTTGTTCCATTTCTGCGATAGCAAAAACCAAAAAGCTTTATGAGAAAACAAGGCTTGACCCTAAATTCTCGATCAACTGATCATTTTTCTCTTAAGCATGCTCAAGCCATGTCAAAATGGAATCACCCAGTCATTTTCTTAATTTTTTTGTGCTTTATGTGTTAATGAAAACTACATTATAAGTAGATTATACTGGAAAAAAGATTATGGAGATGATACAATTTTTTTTATAGAGGGATCAGTTGAAGCGACAAGAAACGTCTCAATTTTGATAGATATCTTCGGGAATTCTCTGGTCTACGCATCAACATAATGAAGACATCACTTATAACATACGGAATGGATGAAAGGATACCTAGTGAATGCTCGGCTAGACTCCACACTAATTTGTGCACTATGCTTGTACAATATCTGGGGCTGTCATTGACTGAGACCTTGACAACATCGAAGGATTGGTCACTGGTGATTGAAAGGGTAGCAAGACATCGTGAGGGTTGGAGCTCCAAACTTCTTTCAACAGGAGGGCCACCTTATTTTGTTGCAGTTTGTTCCTTCAACGATCCCTATTTATTATATGTTTGTTCTACCATTGCCTCGATCAGTTGAAGTCCAAATTGATTCCTTAAGAAGCAACTAGTTTTGGAGCCAATCGGGCAGTAGTAGTACAAGAGGGAATCACCTAGTTGCTTGGAAGGGTGTCTGCTGACCAGTTTCAAAGGGAGGTTTGGGTGTCCGTGATTTTCGTCGAACAAATGAGGCCTTCCTGGCGAAGTGGGCATGAAGGGTTATGGGAGAGGCTGACAATTTATGGTCTTATGTTATTTTTGCCTACCACTAGAGAGAATTATCATGGGACGCTCATTTGTTGTCCACACATGTTAACTCAAGTTCCTGGAAAGGGATATTGATTGTTCTCTCAATGATTAAGCCTTTCTTATCCACAAGCCTAGGTAACAGATAAAATTTTCTCTTTTGGACGGATCGATGGGCATCTTTTGTCCTTTTGGCATACATGTATCCGAGACCATATGTCATCGCCGTAGACAAGAGGATATGTGTTGCAGATTGCTGGTCTATGTTTGGTGTTGACACAGGGGTTTGGCTGTCCTCCTCTTCGGTGTTGTTTGACCAAAGAGTCAATAATTTGATCCATCTCTTGGGTTTTATTGATAATAAGAGACCTGATACATCTAGACATGACTCAAGGATATGGTTCGAAAGAAAGTTTTCTGCTAGGAAGATCTATTTGGCTTTAATTCCTGCAGATGACATGGTGGATAACAATTTGATGAGACTGTAAGCTCCTATGGAAGTTGGGCATTCCACTAAGAATTAAAGTTTTCTTATGGCTAGTACACAGAGGGCGAATTGTAACCAGAATGTATAGAATACCATGCAACCAACATCTGAAGTCTCATGTGTTCTATGCGGTGATGCAGATGAGGATTCAAAACATCTGTTTTTTTGAAATGACAAAACATCTGTTTTTTAATTGTGATATTGCAAAGGAAATATGATCAGCAACAAGATGCCAATATTCTTGACGTATCCTCGGTGACAAATTTCTGGAGATCCTTTCAGTGTGATGGAAGTCATCTTGCAATCATGACATATGGGACAAAACGTAAGAGGGATAATAATATGGGCGATCTGGCTCCAAAGAAACATGTGTTTTCCGAGGAGAGCAGTGCAATGTGGACAATATTGTGCATCATGTGATCTCAATGGCGCCAAAAAGGGCGAGCGATTAACTTTTGTAAAAGACAAGCTCTCTTCCCATTGTAATTACTTAATTATAATTTTTTTATTAATAAAATAGGATATTTACAAATACGGCAGACATCCTTTGATTTCCAAAAAAAATGGAAAAAGAGTAATTTCTACCGCAGAAATAGGATGTGAATCTCTTGAGAAAAAAAAAGTGAATGGGGATATAGGACAGAAATGTGCAATCAAATCAGTGTGGAAAGAACCTACTTCAGAAAGAATCCTGGCAACAATATATATCATCATCTTAGAATCAGAAGGTAGAGAAAACAAGCATGAAGACAATAGTTGTAACACTTCGCATCAGTGGTGCTGTTATGACTAGGATCAATCTAAATGAAAAAAAAAGGAGGACTTAAAATGCCGCAGAAAGGCAACTCTTATAAAGCATTAACTGCTGATTCTTTCAGGAAAAAATACATCATAGGGTATTCTCTTACTATTTTCTAATTCATCTCAGGAACCAAGATAACTCTGATTAATTTTAAAGCATGCATCGAATACAAACCTAAATAGTCATTGGTCACTACAAGAACTGCTGAAACCCTAAAAATCCACACTGTCCCCGATACGCCTATCCAACTCATAAGTCGTACATTGTTGAAATTCCTAAAATTTATCCACGCCTAACCAAAGACAACAAGGCCAACCCCCAAAAGCTCTTGATCAACCTCACAGGCTTTTCGTCGAACATATATCAAGCAAGAACTGAAGAATGCATCAAGATCCAAAAAGCAAATGAGGGAATACCTGAGAACCGCGTCCTCCACGGATGCGAAGGGCCGCTTGACGTCGGGGTTGCAAACCTTCAACGCATCCTGCTGCGCCATCTCCACCTCTGCAGGGTTCACCGCCGGCATCGGCGGCGCCGCCCTTCCCACCCCGACGCCAATAGCCTTCCCTTGTAACTGCAACTGTTGGGACTGCGATGGCTGCAGATGTTGCGGTTGCTGCTTAGAGGAAGAGGAGGAAGGAGAAGGGGAAGGAGAGGAAGTAGGAGGAGGCGGCGGCGGCGGCGGAGGGAGGTGTTGGGACGCTTGGAACTGGAGGGATCGGAGGCCGGGGGCGCGGAGGTGGGCGTCGATGTTGGAGGGGAAACGGGACATCGCCGCCTGCTGCTGCTGCAGGTTGAATTGACGCTGCAACTGCTGCTGCTGCTGCTGTTGATTTTGCTGTTGCTGCAATTGCTGCTGTTGGCCTTGCTGTTGCTGCAGCAGCTGCTGCTGCTGTTGATGGTGTTGTTGGTAATGCTGCTGTTGTTGCTGCATCAGGAAGAGCTGCTGCTGCTGCAGGAGGCGTTGCTGTTGTTGCTGGAACTGCTGCTGCAACTGTTGTTGTTGTTGTTGCTGCTGCTGCTGCTGGTGATGTTGTGGTTGTGGGGAGTGGTGGGGTTGAGAGATGGAGTTGGGCGATGTTTCTTCCATTTCTTTTCCGCGTTGGTGGCTGCTGCTGCTGCTATCGCTGTTTTGTTTGGGTGTGTGTTGCTTTGTCTTTTGTTCTCTGTTAAAAAGGGGGAAAAATGGGGGAAAGGAAACGATGGTGGGGAAGAACTGATGAGAGAGAGAGAGAGAGAGAGAGAGAGAGGAGAGAGAGAGAGATCCGCTGAGCTATTGATCCTTTAATCACGCTATTAGCATTCATATTAAGAGATAACAGAGCAATAATTATTATTAGAGAAAAAAATGAGTATTTTTATACATTATTTTATTTTTCTTAATATATTTTATTATCTAGACGTTATATTTCAGCATTACTTAGTAATCCACATTACCTAATAGAAAAATTACACTTGTTAAATTATCACTAATATGCATTACCATGTTTACTATATATAAATAATCTAACTAGTAATTTAGATTATCAAATTTATTTATAAAAAAATTTATTAAGTAATATACATCAATTTATCAAAATATCTTTTATAAATATTATTAAGTTAAGAAATTTATTATTAAATTGAAATTCATAAACTTAAATCTTACATTCACAACTTCATGTATTAAGCAATAATAACCTTCAAATAAAATAACATTTATAATTAATAAAAATACTATTGTAATTAAACTTACATAATTAACAATTAGTGATATTTTTTATATGATAATAATATTATTATTATTACTATTATATTATATAAATATTATTAAATAATGTTTATTATTATTATTTTATTTTAGTGTTATTTATTTATGAAAGATTTAGAAGGGTAAATATGAAAATTACTTATAATCAAGATTATCACCTGGATGGTAATATGAAAAGATACTCCTCATGAATAATTTGAATTATTCTATGTCAACATAAATTGTCTACGGGTTAAAATAAGTAAACAAGATAATTTGGTGAGCCCAAAATTGTCGATAGGAAAAGACCTCCTAAAATATATTGATGATACTCAAAAAGTTATTTAAATCATTGATAATAATTATATTTATCATTTTTAATATTTCAAAATTTTGAATATTATTTGGATATAATCATTTTATATGATATATTATAATATACTGTTACTTAATAATAATAATAATAATATTTCAAATCCGTTAGATTGACCGAATTTGATCAATTCAAAACGGTCCAATTAGAACTTCGAGTTTAGAGTGATCCATGACCCATTTTATATTTCAGACATCGATTTGATCGGTCCGACCGGTCGGGGCCGAACCAAATTTTACAACTGAATTTAAAGGAGATATGTTATTTTATGAAATTAAAATTGGGTTTGTAGTGGGCGGTCCAGAAAAAATAGTAGTAGTGGTACTGCAAGTGCAAGTGTACCTGTGTAACCATGGAGTTGTCCTCCTCCACATTGACATTGCTCTCCACTCCATTAGCATCCCAAAAGCATCTGCTTTGTTCTAACAACTGCTCCAGAGCTCTCTCTTCCGCCATTAGAATGCCTTCTCGAGCCTCCTCCAGCTCCAATAATCCTCCATCTTCCACTTCTCTAAAGATTCTGGATTCCCATCTCCATGTCTGGGCTTCACCACAAGAGGTAACGCGTAGCAGTCTTCTCATATGGAATAAAAGGGGGCTGCTGCTTTTTTTGTCATTATTTCATCCCTTTTGATGCATTGATAGGCTGCAGAGAAGTATCCTTACTTCCCTGGGCAGGAGCCGTCCATCCCTGCGGATGTGGATTTCTTGCTGGAGGTAATTGTTTGATTCTAACTCAACCTGCAATGCTTCCTTTATACGCATAAAATTCGATTAGAATTCTCTGAAAAATCGTACCTTTGCACTTGTCCTGGAACTGATATTTCACCCAAGAAACATTCTTGCACTGACCAATTATACCTTGCGCGTGATTCTAGTTTTCATGCTTTAATTGATGAGCTTCCGTGGAGATGTCTGGTGATAGATGCGTGGGAGGAGAAATCATGATTGTCTAGGGTTTGATGTTTCTGTGTTGCGATTTATTTGTGTTTTTTTCTTTAGATTTTGTTTAGCCATATTTTTGTGTAATTTGCTTGTATTAGTTCATCCAGGACTGTGTCATTTTTTTGGACAAGTCAGTGTGTTTCTTCAGTCGTATAATTTTAGTACATTATCATTCAATTTATTTGTTATTCTTTTTCTCAGTGCATGTCGGAAGCAGGAGTTGATGGTGCCCTTATTGTGCAACCTATAAATCATATGTTTGATCATTCTTTACTAACTAGGTGAGTTTCATCTTTGACATGGATAGATTACATGCTAATGTTTTCACGACGTAAATTCATACATTTAGATGAGGCCCATGAGGGTAGGCCTTGGGGCTATTGAAATTGAAAATGAACAATTTTCTACTTGGATGCGATAGTGTTTTGAAGAGGTATCCATCCAAATTTATCGGCTGTTGCCTTGCAAATCCAGCGGAAGACGGAAGTGGTATCAAGCAACTTGAGGATTTGGTTTTGAAGGTCATTGGAAGATTTTATATTCATAGAAGAGAACTGATAAAATCATGAATTTCCATCTGATTCACTAGCTTCTCCCTCCATCAGGATGGTTATCGTGCTGTTCGATTCAATCCTTATTTATGGCCTTCTGGTCAAAAGGTTTCTTTACATCCTTTCTGCTATTAAAAATATGCAATCTATATGTACATATCATCTTCTTTGTCATGCCATACATATGCCCCTCTTTTAAGCAGATGACAAATGAAGTTGGAAAGGCAATGTTCGCTAAAGCAGGAGATCTTGGTGTACCAGTTGGAATTATGTGCATGAAGGTACATTATATTATTCCATCCCCCTATTATGCCAGGACGCACCTAATCTTTTATTATCTTTCTTGTGGCATAATATGAATATGTGTAATTGTGGTAAAAGATGGTATGCAATGTGATTTTGTTCACTGCTCAAAGAGAAAAGTTATTTCATTTGTGTACCACTGCATGTTGCATTGTATTGTCATATATGTTCCATGTACAAAACCCTGCTCTCGAAAGTCCTTCCTGGGAGTAATTCCACTGAAGGACCTTTAGCTCCTGGATGATGACCGCTACACTTGGCATAGGGAAATCCTAAAGTTTTGAGACTTAACTACTAAAATGTCATTTGGCTCGTTCCCATTTTTATTAACTGCTAATTTAGATCATCGCTTTATAAATTATCAGTAACATCACATTATAGTGTTTAGTAGGTAACAACAATGTAAATTATAATTTAAATTGTTAAAGAAAAAAATACCAAAATTTCCTAAAAAGTTTTTGAACTTTAATAATATATTTTTAATATAAACAAAAGGGTACAAATAGAAAAGTGAGTTTGAACAAAATATATGGAGTTTATATTATCAGTCATTCGTAAATAATCTTAAGAAATCGAGAATATGATGTTGAACGATATTATTTTCTTACAAATATAAAAAATTCAAGAGTTTATTGAATGAATATTTTTGTCAAAATATATCTCATCCTACTGGTATCGGTAAATTCTCATATAAATGCTATCTTGATTATCAGTGAGGTGGTAATTTAAATTATTAGTGAAGTAAAAAACACTGGTAATATATTGTAGCAAAATGTGGTAATGAGATGGACCCTGAAAATTTTTAATTTAAATAACTGAAATGACATGTGATCTCTCAGATATCACTAATTGCTTGTCAAGCTGGAGGAGCCAATTTCTGGAGTACTTTGCCATCATAACTGGTTTAAGTTAAATATATTTGTTCCTGTGAAACTTGGTGAAGTTAAAATTTCTGCAGGGACTTAATTTACATATATCAGAAATAGAGGAGCTTTGCTCGAACTATCCTACTACGGTTGTATTAATTGACCATATGGGTTTCTGCAAACCACCAATGTGAGCATCCCAAAATGTCACTTGAGACATATAACCTTTTCTGTTCTTGAGATGTTCTAATAGCTTGTTATTCTACAGGACTGATGAGGAACAAAAGATCTTCTCTTCATTATTAAAATTATCCAGATTTCCTCAGGTAATGCTTTGGCTTTATGCAGAACTTGCATAACATATTTCACTGGCTTGCCTTTATTTGTTGGAGCTGTGTGTGCAATCTGGTTGATCTCAAATTTGAGCAGAGACATTTTTTTTCCTTTTTGCTTAAATGGTGTGTATCAATGATACTTCTGGTGTCATGATGTACGAAAGATATGAAAAATGGAGGATTGCTCTCGGTTATCCTGGTATTAGAACATTCTCGGTTATCCTGCTATTAAAACATAGTAGCTAACCTTATGCTTATTGATATACAAAAGTGTTGATGGTTCAACTTTATCTTGTCGTTTCCACCTTGAAGAAAATAAAGCCCAATGCTTTGAAATTTCAATTATTGAGCAACTAAAATCCTATTAAAGATCATCTAAGAATCGAACTAGTAAAATAATTTTGAACTAAGGGTAAATTACAAAAAAATCATGAATGCAGTTACTTTTCCATTCTATCGTGAGCCTTAAATAGCGACTAATTTACTGACAACTCTTATCATGTTTGTGATTTTCCAAGATTTCGTCTTCATGCATAGATGATAGATGATCATATTAATGCTTTTGATGAACAGGTCTATGTCAAATTCAGTGCCATTTTCCGCGTATCGAGGAACCAGCACCCATATGAGGACACCGGGCATCTTCTTTCTCATGTCATCTCTAATTTTGGGGCAGACCACATCATGTGGGGAAGGTATGAGAATGACTATCTCTTTCCTAAGTTCTATCTTACATCCTTGCATCATTCTTTGAGAAAATGTGAAGACCTCTTATACATATTGGCTCTGGTTCAAAGTCTCAAGTCATCTCCAGTCCATCCCTTCTAGTTTGAAAAACTGAAGTCTTCAGCAGTAACAAAACGTGGACGAATTCCATATTTAATGGTTTATATTCACGATCCATCTCAAGTTGTCTCCAAAATCCAGACTATTCCTTTAGTTTATGGAAATCATATGCTTTTGTGAGAAGCAACTCAAAAGTATTTTTAGAGGTTTTTATTTTTGCTTTTTATAAATTTCTTCAGATATTCACGTAAATTATGTAATCCATTCCAAATGATATCGTCTTGTCAGTTCATGTGACCAGACATTTTTCTCTTGTGAAAGAATATTAGCTGAACTCCAGAATCTGATATGAATTCTTTTTGCAGTGATTTTCCTTTCGTTGTCAAGGAGTGCCGATATAAGGAAGCGAAGGAAGTCGTGTCTCTTATTGGGGCTCAGATATCCTTGACGTCATCTGACCAGGAGTGGATAATGGGCAGAACACTTGCAGAATTGTTCAAGCATTCTTTCACTTAGGAACACATTGTTTTGATGCATCATTGTTGTCTATCATGCAAACTTCTGTCCTATTAGAGGGATGGGCCAGTTTTTCTATTATCAGGCATTCAATGCAAGAAGAAACTCACATTGACAATCTTTTAGTTGTGCATTATGGACAACAAAAAAGGAAAACAATACTCAGTTTTTATTTCGATTCTTTCTTCACCTTTTAATTGAGATTCAGGTTGTTTCAGAGATGTTCTAAACCTTTTCTCTGTGGATTCTTTTGTTACTTTGCTTTTTTTTTCTTTCTCAGATGGTTTTGCTCTTTCTCTATCTAGTTCTCCAATATTGTATGCTCATAGTTGATACAAAAAAAAAGTAGCTAATTATTATTCTGCACTAAATATGTGAAAGAAATCTCATTCTAAAAGCTCTCATATTTGTAATGTAGTTATTATAGGAGAAACATTTTTTCATTTGTGATCATGAGTGTTTTTTAGCATCTACGAGATCAAAATTGCGATTTTCATTTCTTCATCATCGTGGATTGTGGATTTTCTGTAGTTCATGACATGATGCTGTGTGAGAAAAAATAATCTAAAAAAAGCAAAAACATTGTCTGCATCAGACATTGTGATTACTCTTCCTCTTAAAACACAAATGGTGCAGGCTAAACGATCTATATTATAGAAATTTCAAGGTAGACTATATGTCTGCTGCATAAACCTCTACTAGAGAAAAATGGATTAAGTATCAACCAAATAAACAATTAAAAAAATGAACCAAATCAACAGCTCCCCTTAAAATTGGAACACAGACAACTGAGATGCCACTCAAGAGCAAGATCAACGTTTTTGCTATCACAATATTTATGGTTTGCAGAAGCTACATAAAACAGAAGAATTGATGAAGCAAGAGTGTAATTTGTTTCGGCTTTTGCATTGTTGATTATATTCACAGTTTTATTACATGAAACTTTTATAAGGGATGATTACATAATTGTCTGTACCATCCTTTTCTGCGTGAAGAAAAAATGTTTCTACTTCCTGCAAGATTACTTATATGACACGGAGACATAATTGTTCAATAAACAACGAGGCTTACTGCTGTAATGGAGGCACTGCTGGGTTGTTCCTTCAGTATGCCTCCAATAGTAAACCACGTTACATGAATACTATTGCACTAGATAAATATTGAACCATCCATGAAATTGAAACTCATGGAAAGCTTCTAATATAAAATCTTTGATATTCTCACACAGAGACAATCAACCAATAACTCTAATCATTTGCCGAATGAAACCTCAACTAGCCAACTTTAAGCTGCACATTTTCTCAGTGTATACAGGCCAACTCGTCTCAGCAGAACCCTTCAAATTAACCCTCAACTGGATGGCTAGCCTCCTCTCTAATCACAAAAGCTGTTGATAGGGCATGCAGGATTTTCTGGAATCTATCAGTTCTCTTCTTTCCATTTCTTAACAAAACATAGATTTTGTTGCAACAATATTGGATCGCTCCATTGCATGGTTAAAATCCATGTTGTACATTTGAAGCAGGTTGATCAACTTGCTTAATTGTAATATTTTTATTTGATCTGCATATGCTTGATAAAAAGAACAAATTCTCCTCAATACATTTCTTCTATTAGAAGACAGATCAATGCTTCTGCGATCTTCATATTTGTCGCTGGTTGGACAGTATCCAGGTTTAGTGCTCATGATAAGAAACAATTCCATATTCCAGTACTTTGACCTAGTTCAACCAAATTACCTCTTATAAGGCTTCAAGTGATAAGGTTGAAATTCAGCACCAAATTTTAATGATTCTTCTTCAACTTTGTTCTTTAGTCTCCTCCAGGTCCTCAACATATCAGACTGTATCAATCCTCGGTACAATGTCTCAAATGTGACCTTTTGAGGAAGAAATCCTTTCTCTATCATCTCCATGAAAAACTTGCAAGCTTCCCTCCACTTTTGTTTCTCGCACAGTCCATGGATCAGCAATGTAAAAGAATCCATATCTGGGCCAATCCCACTCTCACACATATCATTCCAAATTTCCCAGAGGATCTCCATGTGATTTAGTTTTGAAAACATTCCAAGCAAGATGTTATACGTATGGATATCTGGTCTACTCGAGAAACTCATTTCTTTCATCTTTTTGTACAATTTTATTGCACCGTCAACATCTTTCCTTCCACGGTACTCCTTGAAGAAGCAATTATATGTAGCCGGTGGAGGGCATACTCCATTGTTCATCATCTCATTTAGTAATTCCTCAGCATCATCCAATCGCCCACATGAAGCAAGACACTTTATTACTGATGTATATGTGGCTACAGTAGGGTAAATTCCAGCCTCTTTCATGGATCGAAACTCATGCAGTGATAACTCAGGTTTATGGGCTCTACTATAAACATGAAGGATGATCGAGTAGCTTGTGACATCAGGCTCAATTCCTTTGTTGCGCATCTCACTTATAAGGTCCGCAGCTGCTCTGATTGTCCTATCAAATCGGTTGTCGGGGTGCAAGCTTGCCCTCCTACAAATTCCATTTAATAGAACATTATAGGTAACTACATTTGGCTCCAGACAACGATCCACCATCTCTTTTAGAAACTTTTTGGCCATTTCATGTCGGTTTATTTTGCACCATCCATAAATCAGTATTGTGTATGTCTTCTCATCAGGGTCATACTTGAATTTTCTCTTATTGAAAATTTCAGTTGCAACCTGCATGCATCACAGTAGTGACAAAAAGACACCATATGTAACATTGATACTTTCAGATCTGAATCTGAATAAAAATTAGTACCAACCAGAATAATATTTACTTAGTAGGCGAACATCTTAGGTCAACATAAAGCTGGAGAGACTAACACAAACAATTGTAGCAGATGATTACTTGAGTTGGGCTTGAATTAAGTTCTAGAATCAATGCAATAGTTCCATGGAGATATTTCGGATTTTTTTTTGATAAGTAGAGATATTTCGTATTAACTTGTAGAATTTGGGAAATTGTTCCATGTATAGTTTGAGGATCTTTCTCCATGATGCTAAATTAAAATTTTCAACAGAAATAGTTAACAGACATTAAATGAAATTCAAGGGAATGTGTGAAAAAATACTTGTAAGTTCATGAAGCGTGAATACTGAATAAACATGTATACATTATCTCTGATGTAACGATCAAATCGTCAAATCTAACATCCAATATAGAAAAGAAAGTTTTGCTGAGATAATTATGGAGCTTCGTGCTATTATATGGTTGCCAAAGGCCAATCATGAGAGGGCACAACCCATAACAATTTAGAATCTTTCAGCCAAAACAGAACTATTTTTTTGACAGAAAACTAAGTGTCCCCATTGAGGGTAAGAGGATTCCACCACTCATTTAAGTGTTCAAGCATCGTGCTAGTGATCTATGTATACTTGTATTACACAAACGTGAGCAGGTAAAATGAAAAGTTTAACTAGTTTAATCTACTATCAATCATCTGAAATGATCGTATCTGAAACCACATGCAAGAAGATAAGGTTCCCATAAAGATGAAATTTTGAGAACATATAGCAATGCAGATCAAGATGTTGTCGTAGTTTGTTTTGTAAACTGACAGCTGAAATTAATATCCATGAATAAATCAGATAGCAAGCAATCAAAATTTGCAGAAAATTAAGACCTTTGGGTATCCATACTTGCAGAGGGTATCTAGCAACATCTTGAACTCTTCCCCGTTAGGCTCCCTCCCAACGAACGCCTCCATGTCGTCGAACGCCCGTATGGCCTGCCGAGTCATCCCGGCGGCGACGTACCGCCGCACGAGCACAGCGAACGTCCTCGGGGACGGCGCCACCCCGCGCTGGTCCATTTCGACGACGAGCTGCCAGGAGACGTCGAACTGGCGTACACGGCCCAGGACGTCGACCATGAGGTCGTAAGCGTCGGCTGCCGGCGGGTGGTGGGCGTGGTCGCGGCACCAGACGAAGAATGCGAGGGCGACCTTGGAGGCGTGCCGGAGGCGGAGGAGGGTCTGGAGGACGAGGCCGTCCGTGAGTCGGGCGGCGCCAGCGAGCTGGAGGGGGGACTCCATCGCGTGGAACGGGTTGTGGTGGGAGATGAGGAGGCGAGCAAGCGTGTCCGCGGCAGGGCACGGCTCCATCGCTGGCGGCGTCGGCTTCGCGGCNTGAAATTAATATCCATGAATAAATCAGATAGCAAGCAATCAAAATTTGCAGAAAATTAAGACCTTTGGGTATCCATACTTGCAGAGGGTATCTAGCAACATCTTGAACTCTTCCCCGTTAGGCTCCCTCCCAACGAACGCCTCCATGTCGTCGAACGCCCGTATGGCCTGCCGAGTCATCCCGGCGGCGACGTACCGCCGCACGAGCACAGCGAACGTCCTCGGGGACGGCGCCACCCCGCGCTGGTCCATTTCGACGACGAGCTGCCAGGAGACGTCGAACTGGCGTACACGGCCCAGGACGTCGACCATGAGGTCGTAAGCGTCGGCTGCCGGCGGGTGGTGGGCGTGGTCGCGGCACCAGACGAAGAATGCGAGGGCGACCTTGGAGGCGTTCCGGAGGCGGAGGAGGGTCTGGAGGACAAGGCCGTCCGTGAGGCGGGCGGCGCCAGCGAGCTGGAGGGGGGACTCCATCGGGTGGAATGGGTTGTGGTGGGAGATGAGGAGGCGAGCAAGCGTGTCCGCGGCAGGGCACGGCTCCATCGCTGGCGGCGTCGGCTTCGCGGCAATCGTCGCGGTGGGCACCGGAGATTCGAGCCGTAAACCTAAACCTAAATCCACAGCGGCGTCCGAGGAGAAGAGGCGGCGCCGGAGTGCTAACGTGAGCAGGGGACGCATCATGATCACCGTGCACTCCGCAAGTGACCCGTTACAAAGAGTGGAACGGCCCACGAAACCGTTAAAAACATGGTGAGCCATTGTTTGGATCGAGGAGTTAGGAAGTGAGGGGAGAGATTTGGAGGGGTACTGAAGGGTTACTAAACCCTCGTAATCTTTTAAATATAATTTCGTCAAATTAGTGGAATTAGAAGGAATTAAACTATTTTATCATTTTGTTCATTCTTTTAAATGTCATCCTTAAAATATAATAAGGTAAAATCGTCTTTTAAAATATAACTACCCATTCTCATCCTTTAATTTTTTTTTTAAACTTTCCTATCCAAACACAATTTTTATTATTCTATCCATCTCTTCCTTCTCCATCCTCTCCTTCTCTACCCTTCCAGTGTTGGAGTGAGAGGTAAGACACATCTTAATACATTATTATTAATCAAGAACACTATACTTTCGGAAAAAAAATCATTTTTTTCGTGTTTGTATGCAAGATAAAATTGAGCATGTATATATATATATATATATATATATATATATATATATACATATATATAGGGTACTACTTATCTTATCAATCATAAGATGTTAGATATATAATAAATCTAACAACTTATAACAAACTATTTAAAAAAAAAGAAGATCATATATCCATCGTAAATCTAATATCTTACTGTGGATAAAATAAGTACTACGATATTACCTACTTAAGTAGGTAGCACCTCTATAGGTATACACCATATAGAGGGCACTTTTAGTATAGTACAATTTTAGTGTAGTGCGTGTAGTGCACCAGAAAGTAACGTCACTTTCTGTAAAAAAAAGTTGATCATTGTTCACTTATACAGAAAGTGTCGTTACTTTCTGTACAAGTGCGCTACATATTTCTTTTTTTCCATATATATATATATATATATATATAT
>LTAE01004682.1:3725-31319 GCA_001647135.1 Pontederia paniculata | reverse complement strand
CTCCTCATCACATGTATTCTCCCTCTTATGTTGGTCGACCGCTTCATATACTTAGGACGCCCACTGCACACATGTAGTTCTTCTGATATAAATTACGCGTGCATTGGTCGTCCATTCCTTCAACTCAGGTCGACCACTACTCTGAACTTGAATATATCCTGTTACAGAAATCAGCTCAACAAGTTCATCAGTACAGACTGAGTTCACTTACAAATTTGTGATCATTCAAAATACTCACAGGATCCTGGATTCAATACATAGGTGGAACATGGAGAAAAATATAACACAATGAAAATCGTATTCACTAAATAGAAGATCACTTATCATTATTATTATGGAATCCAATTAGATTTGTTCAAAAAATCATTGATGCCCAAAGAAATGATGTAGAGTTCATCTATATTATCTCATTATGCCAAAAGGAGCATATGAGATTTTAGGTATAATCATGATGGCACAATTTAATTTAGGAATCGAATGAGTTTCAAATGATAATGCCTTAGAAAAGAAAAAAAAAACTAGACGAGTGCCACAAATTCAGAGTTCGTCAACCACTCTGAAAATATAAAAAAATATAAAAACTTGCAAAGAAGTCTTTGGTGGAAGGATATGAAAAAGAAAATGGTCAAATATGTATCAAAATATCTGTTGTGCCAATAAGTGAAGGTTGAACATCAAAGACCACCCTGATTTGCTCCATCCTTTTGAGATAAGAAAAAATTATATGAATATCACAAATCGGAGTTCGTCATCCACCCTGAAAAGTACAAAAAATATAAAACTTGCAAAGAAGCTTTTGGTGGAAGGATATGAAAAAAAAATTGTCAAATATGTATCAAAATGTTTAGTGTGCCAACAAGTGAAGGTTGAACATAAAAAACCACCATGATTTGCTCTATCCTTTCGAGATATCCGAATGAAAGTTGGAACACATAACTATGAATTTCATTTTTGGTTTGCCTAAAGTCAAATATGTCCATGATGCAATATGGGTCATAGTAAATTGATTAACAAAGTCTGCACACTTCGTAGTCATATAAGTAAAACTAACACCAAAAGACCTGGCAAATATATATGTATATAAGATTGTTCGGCTACATGAGGTACCTATTTTGATAGTCTCTGATAGGGATGCTAAGTTAATGACTACACTTTGGCGAGGTTTTCAAGATACATTTGGTACAAATCTTAGCGATGGCACTGCATTTCACCTACAAACCAATGACCAAAGTGAGCGGACAATTCAAACACTACAAGATACTTTGGGAGTATGTGCTTTAGATTGAAAGGGAAGTTAGGATCAACACCTTATGCTAGTTGAGTTTTCATATAATAATAGCTACCATTCAAGTATTGATATGACACTATTTGAGGCATCATATGAGAGACCATGTATATCAACCACATGTTGGAGAGAAAATAGGTTAATTGGCTTGAAATGGTGAAGCAATTGATATTACCAAAGAAAAGATTAAGTAGAGAGTGTTCTTGTACTACAGTATATCATAAGTCCACTCAAGATTAAGTAGTCTTAGTTAATATAAACAAGCCAATTTTATATCCTTCCTTAGCTCGTAATCCAAATCCTTTAAGTATGAAGGATGACTAGTCACTTTTACTAAACAACGTAAAAGAGGGACTACACACTTGTGACAAAAAAATGCATTATGTTCCACCAAATATCAAAATAAAGTTATCATTCTTCAAATTGATATTTGAGTAGCCATTGTTCCACTAATGTCATGGATCTTGGAAAAAAAATAAAATTGTAATTCATTTTCTCAACTTAGAAATATTAATTAATGTTTTGTTAAAACTATTGTGGCTCTTTCATTTCAGTCTTTTATACTGAGTTTTCCCATGTTTGTGTGGTGTCACACCAAAAAATGCTTCATTCCCAAGTTTTGCAACTGAGATTGATAAGAAAATAGGGATTAACTTTAAGCTGCATAATGTGTTCAACTTGAAAGAAATAATAACTCAATAATTACAAAAACTCTTTTGGCTTTAGAAAGTGTGAGCATACATGTGAAGTTAGGCAATTGTTGTCTTCATATATTGATTAATTTATTGTCTTTTGATATTTGTTTTGTTTCAATGGACCAATGATATTAGATTATTAATATATATTTAGTATGACTTGTTGTCTGTTATCTGCTTTCTTCAGTGGAAGAAGAAGAGAACGAGGAGGCTCAAAAGGAAGCGCCGAAAGATGAGCCAGAGGTCAAAGTAGTGGAGCGAAAGAAGCAATTTGCTTCCATGTTAGACTTTAAATCTTCCTTGGAGATATTTTCACATATCGTGTCCTAGCTGAAGTGTATGAGTCTTTAATGGCAAGAAGTTGCTTCTTGTTGTAGTTTCCTGAAACAATTTGCATTAAGGTTTTTATTTTATTTAGCGAAAGTATTTTGTGTTGTATTACTCTTGCTTGAAGTCTGTGAACATGTTAGTGCTTGATGATGCTTTTGATGTTAGTACAAACTTTCAATATTCCAATTTGTTTTGGTTTAGCTCCTCTCACTTAATTTTAATTTTTTTATCACCAGACTGATTGTCACTTGAATCTCCTACGTAGGCTGTAACACCCCCAACCTATTCAAGAAATTGTTTGTTTTGGGTCTATAGCACACATGAATTTAAAACACATCTTGAATAGTAAGGAGGGTAGTTACTTGTAAGCCCATGACCACCTCCATTTTTTATCTATATGAGACTAATTTTCATTCTCATCATATTTTGGGTCCTTACAATCTTTCTCCCTTCGGGCTCAACTACTCGTACCTTCTGTAAGACCCTCAATCCATTCAAGAACCCAAGGTATGATGAGAATGAAAGTTGGTCCCATATGGACAAAACACGGAGGTGGTCATTAATTATCCTCCTTACTATTCAAGACGCATTTTAAATTCGTGCGGGCAATAGGCCCAAAGCTTAATTTCTTGAATGGGTTAGGCGTCTTACAGAAGGTATCAGAGTCAACCTTGCATGCTCACTTGAACTATGTGGGACGACTCAATGAGTACGTTGAGCCTTGAAGAGGGAAAGATTGTAAGGACCCAATATATGATGAGAATGAAAGTTAATCTCATATGGACAAAATACGAAGGTGATTATGGACTTATAATTAACTACCTCCTACTATTGAAAATGCGTTTTAAATTCGTGCGGGTAATAGACCCAAAACTTAATTTCTTGAGTGGGTTAGGAGTCTTACAGAAGGTATCATAGTCAACCTTACATGCTCACTTGAACTATGTGGGACGACTCAACGAGCACGTTGAGCCCTGAAGAGGGAAATATTGTAAGGACCCAATATACGATGAGAATGAAAGTTAATCCCACATGAACAAAATATGAAGGTGATCATGGACTTATAATTAACTACCTCCTACTATTGAAGACGCATTTTAAATTTATGCGGGCCATAGATCCAAAGTGAATAATTTCTTAAATGAATTGAGAGTGTTACATAAGCACTGTAATGTTATTGTGTGTCAAGGATTCTTACCCGATTATGGAGACTATTTATGTTGATCTTGTACAGGCTTATCCATGTGTTCCTAGTGAAGTTCTTAACATTATTATCTATGTCGAGAAGGAGCAACATAGGGTGGAAGTTGATGGATAAGAATGTAAAAAAACATATTCTTCAAAATGAAAAGCAGTAAAAAATTTTTTTGCCATTTCAATTATTCTAGGATCCATACATGTGAATATTTTAATGAAGTAATGCAAATTCACCATCCTCCAAACCACGCTGAAGAGAAAAAAAGTAACGTCAACAAATTTTAGCTTTATCAATACACGAACTAGACGAACCCAAGGGCCAAGCTTCCTTCACAGCGAGAACGACCATAATCAAGCATATATAATAGGAAGAGGACTTTCTTTGGTATATTTTGGAGTAGTGTGTGACTCCATTTGTATAAAACTATTTTTTTAGTAAATACATGCAAAGATCAAAATTTATCTAAAAAATTAATTTAAATAAGCTGAAATCACTATTTAGTGAATATTATAAATATATCAATGTTACCAATACACAAATCCAGCGCCAGGCTTCCTTCACAATGATAACGGTCATAGACAAGCATAAATAATAGGAAGATGAATTTCTATGATATATTTTGGAGGAGTAGTGTGTCACTCTATTTGTGTAAAACTAATTTATTTTTAAGTAAATCCATGTAAAGATCTAAATTTATCTAAAAAATTAATTTAATGCTGAAATCACTATTTAGTGAATATTATTTTTAATATTAAAATTATTGATAATTTCAGATGTTTAAATGAATTTACATAAAAATGAATTTACATACTTTATTTTGAAATATTATACACATATTTATATTCAGATTTCTCACACTTTTTATTAAAGATATTTTTTTCGAAAAAATGTTATGGAAAAAGCATATTAATACCAAAGAACTATTACCTGATTGATACCAACATTCGTTTAATATCTCGAATTGGATTAATAAAGGCAAATAGTTTGAATACCTCCCTGTTACAATTGTTAAATTGTGCATAGTTGAAGCGTTAAATGAGATCTAGGTAAATGGTAACGAATTCATATCTCCATATATTTTGTAGAAAAATGCATCGCAGTTTCCCCCAGTTTTTAGTGTTTGGTAATAAAGAAAAAAATCAACCAAAATGGACATTTTAAAGAAAAATACATTCCTGTTGAAAGTTACAAAACACATATTTTCTTTCTCTTGTCACATATAATTTTCTTTTATCTAATTTCTTGAAAATTTAATTGAAAACTATTTTTTTTACAAAATTAGTTTCTCTAAACTTTATTTCTATAATAAAAACATAATCATAGTTGATAGTGTATAAATTTCTATCGGTGTTTAAATGGAAGGCCAAAATTCAAATTGAATTTTTAAAAAATATTTTAAATTTAATCTCAAATCGTTAAAATCGATTTTCATAATTTAAACATCGTTAAAAAGTCTGCTTTACTCCACAGCCTCGTTACCCAAAAGTTTCTCGCTATTTCTTATTATATTATCTACGTTGGCATAAGTGGTGACATTTTCTTGCTAATTTTTAATAGCAGGGAAAAAACATTTTGTGCATACCTTATCTCATATTTTATAGAAAGAACATCACCGTCTTAAAATTGCCAACAAGAACTTTATTGGCTTAATTGACAAGTAGGCTGAAGCTAAATTAGAAAAGTTTGATAATTAAATTTGGAAATCATTATCAAAAGATGTTTAAGTTTTTATATTTTTCATCTTGAATTAGATTAACGCTAAGAAAATGCACTTTCTTAATAAATAAAATAATGTTGATTAAACCTGGTTTATGTTAGGTATATTCTTTAATATATAAAGAGTTTGAGAAAACAATAAATTGCATCAACAAATCACTTGGCCGACTACAACTCGAAAAATATTTGCGTTTCCGACTCGCGCATGGATTCCCTCTCTCTGCCCCTCCCGCTTTCGCGTGCGTGGCAGCGGTTAAATACCGCGCCCCGCTCCCATCGATCTGCGCCGCCGGCGATTTATCCGTCGCTTCCCCACCTCCGTCGTACCTCCTCCTCCTCTTCTCCCTCTTGCCCTGATCGTCACTGAACCCTAACCTGGATTGGATCTTTCTATGGCGCCGCCATCGCCCTCATGGTCCTATGGAAGCGGCAGCGACCGCGACGATGACCTCGACGAGGACATGGATGCGCTGCGGAGGGCCTGCATGCTCACCGGCGCCGACCCGGACGACGTCGCCGCTGTCTCCGACTCCGATTCTGCCGGAGATAGCTGCGGCAGCGACGACATGGGCCTCCTCCGCCGCCTCCAGGAGCGGTTCTCGGCGCCGTCGTCGGCCGCGGACGAAGAGCAGCCCCTCCCCATCGTAGAGCCTATAGACACTCGTCCGCCGCCGACCTCCGACGAAGATGAGGACGATTTCGAGACACTTCGCGCGATCCAGAGGAGGTTTTCGCAGTACCAGATCGGTGAGTAGCAAAGCTCGTTCTTTTGCTTCTGGTAAATATGAGGCATTATCTAGATAGTTTTGGTTGCTGAGACTATAAACTTATGTCCCCGGAGTGGAAATAATCAAATTTGAATTCTTGTTGATAGGCACATTCTACTTAAGAATTGTAGGCTAGGAAACGGGTATGTGCTAGTTTTCCTCCTCCGCCAAGGTATCGGTAGGGAATTGAATCTTCGAAGAAACTTGCATATATCTTATAACTCTTTCTTGATTTCTGAAGATGCAACCAGGATTCAGGTGCCTCATAAGATACTTGGACATGTCCGATTAATATACTGCTAATAGCTTTTTGGTTATTTTTTAATATATGTAATATATTGAATTGAAAGGTTCATGTTTATTGAATTATCCTATGTGAATACATTGGTGGGAAAGTGCTTGCAAATAGGTTCATTTTTTTTGTTAGATTCCTAGTAGATGGGGAAGTTTTCACGAGGTGATAGCATATAGACGGACCTTCTGAAGCCATTTTAGGAATTAGAAGTCATTAAATTGTGTAAGATAGAACCAACCAACCACACACTAAGGGGCCATTTGGCGCATTTCTACTTTTATTAACCGGTAATTTAAATCATCACTAAAATAAATTACCACTTTATAAATTACCGGTAACATCACATTATAGTGTTTGGTAAGTCTAATAACATAAACTATAATTTAAATGTTAAAACATAAAATTACTAAAATACTCTAAAAGAATGTTGAACTTTATTAGTATGCTATTTTGTATAAGCAAAAGGGTTGATTAGTCCTGGACTCATCTATCTTTGAGGAAAGAAGTGTTGTTTAATAAGACAATACTAGCACTTGATGATGAAAGCAATCTATTCTTTTTTTTTCTGAGAGAAAGAAAAGGAGATTACACCAGTTGGTAGTCACTCGATTGTATGAAAGCAATCTATTCTAGTAGCATGTCTAGTAAAAATAAAAATAAGTAAGTTTGGAAAAAAATATATGGACTTCATATTATTATCAATCATTTATAAAATAATCTTAAGAAATAAAAAATATGTTGAACAATAGTATTTTCTAATAAAATATGTATATTTTAAAAGTTCGATTGAATCGATAATTTTATCAAAATGGATCTCAACCTACTGGTAATTTGGAAAGACACCTCTCATGAGTGCCTTCTTGATTAATCAAAGATGTGGTAATTTAGATTACCAGAGAAGTAAAAATCAACTAAACATGGTAATATGGTTGGCCGTGATAATTTTAAGTTAACTAACTGGTAGTCTATCTGTATTACCTCATACCAAACGACCCCTAAGAGATCTAGTTTGATTAGGTGAGGAACGAATTGTAATATGCTAAATTTATAGCACAAGCTATCTTGAATTAGAAAAGGTGTCAACATATTCACAAAAAAGTATCTGTTGGACTATTGATGGTGAATGAATGTGTTTCAACTTAGCCGAACCTGGCTGATTCTGTGGATGGTTCTTTAGATGAATTCTGGAATTATGCTCCAATATTAGTATAAGCTGTTAACCAACCAGATCTCGATTCAATTGATCAATAATCTTCTGGAGGTAAACTGAAAGTGGTCATATTCTTTGCATCAATTTTACCAATTAAATTGGTTGTAAATTTTATTTATTCAACACAAGAGTATAATCTGAAAAAAGAAAGCTCATCTTACAATTGAAAGAAAAATAGCTATTTCATACTTTGCTGCGACCAGATTCAAGGCCTAAGATTACTATGTTAGCTGTAATTAATAAGCACCTAAGAATAAGCATACTTGTGCATAAAAAAATAACTTCCCTTATAATCCTCAAGCTTGGATAATGGGGACCTAAATGCAAATCAACAGTTTGCAGTTGATTGGTACTCTGATGCACTTCAATACTAGGTCAGACATGAGAGGGCTCATGTACAGGATAAGAGTATCTGTATTGAATCTTTGACATACCTTTGCAAGTGAAAATTTCCTGTAAAAATGTCACTTTCTGTGGATCTTCCTGGCAACAATAAGTTATACAAAAGTGAAAGATCCATGGTATCTAAAGGTAGCCTTTGATTGTTTGACGGAGTGTTGAAATTAAACTACCCAATTTTTTCTTAAAAGGATGATTCTTCCCCTTTTTTGAGTTAATAATAGTTAACCTGTAAAGAATGCAACTCTTTTCCTGTTTCATTTTCTTGGTCTACTTGTTTCGTTTTCGTCGCATTTTTATGGAGTGTGTTCCACATTCATCAACTGCTTAGAAGTGACATTACCTGGTGTTATTAATCATAGTCTATATTGCTGATTCACATCACCTTTTCATTCACTTCTTTATGCGCTCTTCATATATGTACCTAAGTTCTGTATGTGCTTGGACAATTTTAATTGAAGATTTTATCCATTAATTAATTTCTTGCAGATTCGCCGAAGAGGAAAGCTAGTACATTTATAGAAAAGCTTGATATGATTAGTTCTTCTTCCTTATCTGGACCACAGACTCCTAACATATATCCTGGTAATAAAAGATCCATCACATCAAGTGAGGAGCAGGTGTGTACTGCCACTGAATCACATAGCTTAGAAGACGAAGTATGCAATGTGACTGCAAATGATATGATGTCTTCAAAGTTTCCAAGGAGTGCACAGAACTTTGTTGATGCCTTAAAAAAAAACAGGATGTTCCAGAAGTTAATTAGGAGGAAGATGATAGAAATTGAGGTAAAGATTGAAAAGAATAAAGGATTAAAAGAACGCATTAAATGTCTGATGGATTTTCAGGTGGCATGCAAAAGGGCAGTGGGGAGCATGTTATGCCAAAAAAGGGATCCACGCATTAGATTAATTTCAACCAAAACACAAAGGGCCAATAAATCTTCAAAGGTATATGCATCTTGGCACTTATTCTTTTAATTTTTAATTTTTAACTTTTCATATGGTGTTCATAAACTCTGGATTGTTTCTTGCAAGGTATCGAGGTGTTTAATCAAAAATCATATCAGTGCAAATTTCTAGCTAGTTTGACTTTTATTTTCTTGTCCATTGTGCTCTATCACAGAAGGATCCTCTCTGTTGCAAATGTGGAAAAAAATAAAATGGTCAATCACAACCCACTTCCTCTGTCTATCTCTTGTTGCATAGCAGGATATGTACATGCTTATTTATGGCGGATGCATGTCATCTATCATAACATTGATATGCATGCATATGAGAAAGTATGTGCATCCTGCTTTTGTGTACAGTTGGTATTTGTATGTACATGCGAACATTTGCCAAATGCATAGGAAACACAGAAGTATATAAATTCTAGCATAATCATGATCACAAATAAACTACTGAAGCTGGTATTTCCAATATTTTCTGGTATTATTCTTTGAATTCTTGTTTCATCTCTACTTTCTGAGATGGATGACTAGCCTTCTCTAGTCACCCTTTTTCCTCTCAAAAGAAATCTCTACTTGCTGAGCCCTAACCACCTAAGGTCCATATTTTACTGTTATAACTTATAATAATGCCAACATTTGAGTATTTGATGCTTGCATAAGTTTTCAGTAAATCATGTATGTTTCCCTAGGAAGTAGGCGCTGTGTGTGTTTGTGTGCAGGTTTAGTGCATTTTGTGCGAGGGTAGATTTCCACTTCCTGAGCTTAAGATCAGCTAAAGTTCATGTGTTACCTTCGTGAAGTTTCCATACCATTCTGAGCATATCATGCATCTACTCCCTTTTTTAGTAGGTTCTCTGTGTCAATGTACATGTATGTGTGTTCAATGAATTTTGTGTGGGGGAGAAACATTTTTTTACTGTTTGCATGCTTTGTATCTGCTGACATCTATATGACGTCTCGTTAAAAATCTGCATGATGACTGTATTGGTAGTGCATTCCACCCAAGGATCCAGACTAAATAAGTTTTTTTTTTTTTGCAAAGCACTGTCATATGCTACACAAAACTGTTTCAAGAAAAAAATAATTTAAATTGATCCTGTCATGTCTTCTCAAAATTGTCATGTACTACAATAGAGATTATATTTCCACATTGGTTTATGTGCATTTGTCTTGTTTTTGGCTATTGCTTATAGGCTTTATGGGTTAAATAAGTTAAGTATTTGGCAAAAGTTGCACCATTATTTCAATTGGGTTTAGGGTGCCTATGAATTAGAAAACTGTGATATGTCTAATAGGGTAAGAAGATAAGGTACAATGTATGTCTAATAGGGTAAGAAGATAACGTACAATGTTAAGTAGTTGAAAATTAATCTTTTAAATATGTCACTGCTCCGAAAGTAGTCTTATGCACTACAGTGCAAAACACAAAACTTGAGATGTCAATCTTTCCTTGCAAAAAAAACAACGCACTTTCTTTATAGGAAAAAACAATTCTGTCATTCTCTGATTTATTTTTATCTTCAAATTCAGTAGGCATGTTACATTATTATAAATGTACCTGACATGTTATTTGTCATTTTGAAGCCAAGTTTGAAGAAGGGTTCTGCTTGCGTTGGCCCAACTGAAAATTCACATGTTTCAATATATAGAGCGGTACTTCAAGAATACCCGTACTTGCTCTGTAAGCAGCCATGGTCTAGTTTAGAGAAAGAAAACCTTATGAAGGGAATCAAACAGCAATATCAAGAAGCACTTATTTTGAACTCAATGAACGAGTATGTATTTATTTGAGGATGATTTTCTTTCAATCTTATTTCTGCTTGACAACTCACTAAGGTAGCCTGTTTGGCTCTTTTAAAAAGGTGTAATTGCATGTTTTCATTCATAAGCTTATAGCATCATTTTGCAATTCATCTTACTTTGCAGTGGTTTAGAAGAAACCTCAGAGTTTGATTTGATGTCTTCACTGCTTGGCGGTGATATTGAAGTTACACCTGAATCAATAAGATCTTTCCTACCATCAGTTAATTGGATTCGGTTGGCTTCTATGTATCTTCCAGGTCGTTCGGGGATGGAGTGTGAAGCAAGGTAATCATTTTTTGTTTGCATGGTACAGATCTGTAGAGTAAATTATAGATACTCAAGCATCACTTTTGCATTATAATCTATGTCTACTGGAAGGTTGGGATTCAATACAATTTTGTAGCGCACATATCTTTGACTTGTAGTTTTTAGTTTTGCAACTAAAAGGTCAAACAAAGGTAGTTGTACTATGAACCTATGTCATATCACTTTTTAAAAGAATATCTAGCTTGGAATTAAAATTCTTCCATACAGTTGACCTATTTTGTTTAATATTTTCAAATGGTAGGCTAGTTAAGTTGACAATTTAGGAATTGTGTTTTGTCAATCATCTTCATGTTTTAATTTCGTGGACATTTTCTTTGAGGGATAAAAGGATGGTTCCCAAGTTTTTGCAACCATCCAACTTTATTGGTAGTCATCTATGTGAGCTTTACATTTTCAAGAAGGGATATATACAAAAACTTTCAACAAGATTCAATTATCCACCCATTTTCTGAACAAAGATCTTGCAAAAGAAATGATGCTGTCCGCTTATCATCTCTCCTCCCAAAACATGGTAGCATTTTTCTAGGACCAGATGACCCATAGGACCACTATTGGCACAATTCAGCATCTATGAGAAACATAAGTTCGACTCTCCTGCTGATGCCCGATAAATTTGAATGACCTTCAAAGGTTTGCCACTGAACTCTTATCAACCCAGTGGCATCCAGCTTCTTGCAAATTCAGTGTTTTGCACAGTTAACAGTATAAAATTTCTCTAACGTATACGGTATATTCTTTGTTACCACATATATGTGACGTTCTCATGGTTGACTTATAAGTTTGGAATCTTTGATTGAGATCAGTGTTTTAAAGCTTTATGGATAATGTTTTTGGTACTTTAGTTCACTATGCTCCCTAAAGAATCTTTCATGCGTTTGAAAGTCCTTTCATGGCTGTATCTTTTCTTGTTTAGGTGGTTGAACTGTGAAGATCCAATGATTAATCACGAACCTTGGACAGCATTTGAGGATAAGAAGCTTTTATTCATTGTTCAAGGAAGGGGTCTTTATAATTGGATTGATATTTCAGTTGCTTTAGGAACAAACAGGACACCATTTCAGTGCCTAGCGCGCTATCAAAGGAGTCTTAATCCTCATATCCTGAACAAGGATTGGACAGGAGAGGAGGATGCGAAGCTTCGTGCAGCTGTAGAACATTATGGTGACAAGAACTGGCAAATCATTGGATCTTGTCTAGAAGGCCGTACTGGCTCTCAGTGCTCTAATAGGTAAGCTTCTCTTCATATATCCACAACTAAAATTTTCTTAAGTTGAATGATTTTTTTTTTTGCTGTGGCATCCTTTTGATTAGTGAGATCCATACACAATTGAAAATCTGTATGAAGTTTATTTATTATCACCATATACCATTTATGCACAGTTTATGTACCATGAATGATAGAAAGTTAGAGACCATTAAAAATGTGATTCCCGTTGAAAAGTAGCCACACAATAATCCTTTGAGATGGAGTATGTTGAGGAATGTTATGGTGTTTGAATTTGCAGTGAAGTCCATTCATTGATTTTTTTATACATGTCATATACTCATATGTATTCGTTGATCCATGTTCATGAGATTCGACAAGGTTTTACGTTGGCTGTCGAGGCCTAACACAACCCTCCTCCTTTGTCCGGGCTTGGGACCGACTATAAACATAGGCGGAGTTAATTTAGAAAAGGCGTTGATTTAGAAAAGGCGTATGATCGTGTACCAAGAGAGGTACTCTGGAAAGCCTTGCAAAAGAAAAGAGTGGGTGTTGCATATATTAAGATTATACAAGATATGTACGATGGGGCATTGACTAAGGTTAGAACACCAGGAGGAGAGACGAAAGCATTTCCTATAAGAATTGGCCTACACCAAGGATCATCTTTAAGCCCATATTTGTTTAACTTAGTTGTGGATGCTCTAACCGAGAGTATCATAGATGAGGTACCTAAGTGCATGCTCTTTGCTGATGATATCGTACTTTTAGCGGACTCAAAAGATGAGATTAATGCAAAATTGGAAATATGGAGAAACACGTTGGAGTCAAAGGGTTTCCGTTTAAGTAGGAATAAGACAGAGTATATGCATTGCAATTTCACGAATAGACAATTTAGAGGCGATTCGGAAGTTAGGTTAGGAGATGATATAATTTCTCAAGTGACAAAGTTTAAATATTTGGGATCAATTATAAGACAAGATGGGGAGATTGATGATGATGTTAACCATAGAATTCAAGCTGGTTGGTGTAAGTGGAGGAAGGCTACTGGAGTCCTTTGTGATAGGAAAGTACCCCATAAGGTTAAAGGGAAATTCTACCGCACTGCTATAAGACCAGCAGTGTTATATGGTAGTGAATGTTGGGCTATGAAGGGACAACATGAACATAAAGTGGGGGTAGCTGAAATGAGGATGTTGAGATGGATGTGTGGTCATACTAGAAAGGATAAGATTAGGAATGACCATATACGTAAACGAGTCGGAGTGGCACCTATTAGCGAGAAGCTGGTAGAAAATCGTTTGAGGTGGTTTGGTCATGTCCAGAGAAGGCCATTAGATGCGCCAGTAAGGAGGGTAGAGCAAACAATCTGGAGTCCGATTAAAAGAGGGAGAGGGAGACCAAAGCGAACACTTGACGAGCTAATAGAACGAGATCTATTAACGAATAATATACCAAAAAATTTGGTTACTGATAGAGCGCAATGGCGTCGTATGATCCATGTAGCCGACCCCACCTAGTGGGATAAGGCTTTGTTGTTGTTGTTGTTGTTGTCATATACTCATATGTAGATGGCTAGCCTTAACTAATGAACATGCTTACTCTATACATGATTCATGATCTGAGACAAGATTTTTTTTCATTCAAAACTTTTATATAAATCATGCCTACTTTCTTTCTTTTTTCTCGGTTTTAGTATATTTATGGACTTTCTGTAGATGAAGTTTTGATCTCAAAAAATGCAGGTGGAAATGCACCCTTAACCCAAGGAGGAAAAAAGTGGGAAGGTGGTCAGTGGACGAAGATAAGCGTCTAAAAGTAGCAGTCATACTTTTTGAAGCCAAAAATTGGAACAAGATAGCCCAATTTGCACCTGGACGAACTCAAGTTCAATGCAGAGAACGGTAACATTACAGACGTATCTTAGAAAAACAGTGCAATTGTCACTGGCATACTTCATGTGTTCTGTTGCTTCAGAACTGATTTACTATACTTATAGGTGGCGTAATTGTCTAGATCCAGCATTGAATTTAAAACCATGGACTAAGGACGAAGATGACAAACTTCTGGCTGCAATAGCAGAATATGGTTACTGTTGGTCTAAAATTGCCATTTATGTACCTCCACGAACTGATAACCAATGTAGGAGGTAAGTTGAAGTACATTATTGAAACTTTTCCTTTCGAATAACTCTGTTGTTCCATCAGACTTATTTTAAGCACATGACATCATGTTATTCTCCTTCCTAAAACAATGACATCATGCTATTCTAATTGCCATACCACAACCTCATATCTATATTCTTCGAAAATGCAGGAGGTGGAAGGTTTTGTGCCCAGATGAAGTCCATGCACAGCAAGCTGCTATACGATTAAAGAAGACTGTACTCGTATCCAATTTTGTACAACGGAAGGGTGAGAGACCAGCAATTGGTCCTAACGATTTTTTGTTACTACCCTCTACTACAGATGAACATATGGATGGTTCAGAACATAGAAAAAATAAATTAAGGTATCATTCTTTGGACATGGAAATTATCCAAGAAATTTTATCTCATCACCTTTTATGTAGTTTTCGCTGATTTATGAAATTGGAGTTTGGCTTCATAGCTTTTTCTGTTGGTTTGAATTTTTTTGCATTTGTTTCTTTCCTGAAGATTCGTATATATTTATCAAGTTTCTCATATCTAATATTGTTTTCTTGACAAAAAATTATAATATTGTTTGATTGGCAGTGGTATCCAGCCGAGGAAGCGCAGAGTTAAATCTAAAAGAGCACTTGAAGGGAACATGGTAGAAGATAGCATGATAAGTTGCACTGATATAGTGCCTGTTGACTTGGCAGTTACTGGAGGCACACAATGTAATTTAACTGAAACTGAGATCAGTAGAAACTCAAAGAAGCAAAAATTCAGGTAAGGTTACTCAAAGGCCATATCCTTCTCCCTACAGCTGTTGCTGATATTTAAAATACTTACCCACATACTCACATTAATAAGTTTATTTTCTTTGCTAAAAAATGATGCGTAATGATTATTAAAGAAGTAAGCCGAGGTCGAGATCTGCAAAAAAAAGTTCACCGTCAAATGAAATTGTGAGCTTTGAGAATGGACAAACTTCAAGGTATTCTGAAATTGTGAGCTTTGAGGTCAAGATCGTTGCCTGTTTAATGTATCTTTATTGGTCTTTATGCTGAGCATTCCTCTTGTTCCCAATTTACAGTGAGAATGGAGATGAAAATTCGGGAACTAAGTCCAAATTACCTGTTGAAGAGTGTCCATCTGCAGATTTCATGACAAATGTCTCAAATGATGCATACAATAGTGATTTGTCTCTCTTACCAAGAAGCACCAAAAGGAAAAAGAAAATGACAAGGTGACCTAATGGTTCTATGGTTCTATTTCCTTAATGCTTCAATGTATACTTTGTCATAGAAATTTGCAGACGTCAAAGTTTTAAGAAATTCAAAAAGTTTAAAACTGGAGAGTTCTCTAAGGAATAGAGCAAACCCTATGAGAATTCAGCAGAGAAATGCCTACTTCTCTTGTATACATAGTGTAAATGCTGGTTTTACGCAATGCAGACCGCAGAAGGGACCATGAAAATGACACTTGGAGTAGCATTTTTCATTTTATCCAAAATTTTCTTTAATTTAATAATTTTGCGTTTATTGGATTCTGTTTCTGAAGTTCTACACTAGTACACATAAACACAAAAGAAAGGTTTATTGAGGAGAGCATGCCAGACATTTTTTTAGTACAGATACAAAAAAAGAAAATAATGAGTAATAACAAAAGAAGTCGAGAAAAATACAAGGAATGGATGGAAATAATATCATTGCATGCATGTAGTTCCCATGTGTTCCTACCCTTTGCAGGGCCATTTATCATTCCAGAAAACCTTTTATTCATTCAATCGCTAACTTTTCATTTGTATTCGCAGTGATGCTTCACACACCATGCAGTTTCAGAATTCTAATGCTACAAACGGAGGTCCTGTTGAAAGTGAAGAAATGGATGATATTTCATATTGCTATACTGGTGATATTAATAGTTCACTTGTTTCACTTGACAATCATGCAGTCAGAATCAAGCGCAACCGCAAGAAGAGAAATCAGACATCCAGGTAGCATTTTGATACTTTTGCTTTGATAATTTGAAATTATATTCAATACATTTCTCCTGATTGCTTTCTCAGTTGAGATTTTTCATCAGCATTTATATCCTTCATTATTGTTTTTAACAGTGATGATCTTCAATCCGTCCTAAAGAAGGCTATTGGGAAGCGAAAAAGATTGTCGGAGCCCTGTTGCATAGATGGAAATGATGCTATTATACAGAATGAAGGAGAGCTGCATAATCTGAGTTGTAATAAGGATGCTCCTGATGAAGTGAGAAACATTGAACAAGAAAATGAATTTCAATGCAATGTAAATGCTGGCACAGTGGATGATGATGCTCCACATATTCTTCCAACATTCTATAACAAAGCAAAGAGAAAAACAAAATGCACAGCTGTTAAAGAAGCAACAGAGCTTGCTAAAAAATCTTTGAAGTCAAATGACATCAATCCAGCAAAAACAATTATAGCTGCAGATGATGATGATTCACTTTTGGCTACATTTTTTAAAAAAGCGAGGGAAAAAGCAAAATTCCGAAGGAATAAAGAAGCAGAACAGACTGGTGTGAGTTCTTCAAAAGTTATTGACATCGGTTCGTACAAAACAAAGTGGTCATTCAGTAATTGGGATGACAGTATTCTTTCCGCTGACAGTCATTCAACAAATCCAGTAGCAGCAGATGATGACGATTCACTTATCGCCCATTTCTATGACAAAGTGAAGAGGAAGAAACATAGTACAGATAGTAATGCAGGATAGTAGGCTGCTTATTACTCTCCTGTAATGTTTGCAAGATTGAAACGCAATTTTGTTGCTCAATGGAGACACGAGGATGAAACAATACCATTCAGGACTACAGCTGATTATTGTTGGTAAATGCAGATTTTTGGTGGAATTGTAGTTAATGCAATATTCTTTTGACAAGCAATGGAAATGGCTTTATGTTTAGAACAGGTCTTTTTCAGGCAGTCAAGTAAGGACCAGTCTCATTTTGGGAGCACAAACTCGTAAGCATTGTGGATAATTCCATATCTTTTACAGTTCAATTGTGAATTCTGAGTTCTTATATTGCCTTGCAACAAAAGAGGTAGTGTGCCTTTTTGTCATCAGGAACATTTGCCAGGTAGATCATCTTCCTGACTATTATCCTTCTATGTTAGTGCCAGGGAATTTATTTCTTCTAACTGATAAATAGTTCAATTGTCTGCAGCAGACAAATGGGCATATACAACCGCACTTTTCTTCTGACATGATCTTCTAGGAAGCAATGAAGGGACCGCCGACCGTTTGAGTTTGTTTGTGTTGCTGGCAAGCCAATTGGAGTCTCAGTAAATGTTATTTATTTATCATTATTATCTTTTTGGGGGAAGTATTTTTCGCCAGTTTTTTTCATATTGGTCATGCAGAGAAAAAGTCGAGGAAAATAGCGGTATGTACGTGCGTTGTGAGGCATCCGGTCTACTCTTTTGGGCTTTTTTTGCAAGTGATAACTTTGATAAGACGAAGGCAATGTTCAGGGAGATGTTTCGCCCGAATTATAGATTCAACATGTCTTATATCCAGAGAGAATGCTTTGTTATCTCTCTGAATGCGTGCATCCCTTATTTCTGATTACCAAGAGAAGTCGAGAAGATAACGCTACAAAATATAGATTCTTTAAATTTGGATTGGATTATGATGAGATTGAGATTGGACTCGTGCTTATCCCGGAATTTCAATTCAAAAATTATTATAAATGTGGAATCAACAACCTCGACTCATCTATAAGCTTACTGTTTGATGTAGCTATGGATGTATAGTGTATCAGCTTGCACTTGATACAAATTTCTTTTCATGTTTTAAGGCTTGTGAATTAGGAACGCAATTTAAGAAATGATCTTAACTGGGCGCGAGCACGTTCTGGGGCGACCAGGATTTCTGGATGCTTACGGATCGAAATTGGATTTGATTCTTTAATTTGGAAAATGATAGAACCGGGTTAGGATGGAGTCTAAGATAAAAAAAAAGAGCTAATATATATTACAATACCATGTTATAATGTATATTTCATATTATATTTATTTAATATACATATATTATAATGATATATGGTAATATAGTTAAAATTTTTTTTTTTTTTTTGTATTCTCTTCGGAAGGAGTTGAGGTCGATCATGTCCCAAAGAGGCCAAACCTGCTGCTCCCAACGGACGTTGGATCATGTCCCAAATATTTTTGGGGTACTGCATAGTGGAACGATACAATTACATCTTACATAAATTTTAAACGTCAAGATTTGATCATTTCACAATACAACACTTTAACATCTCAGTATATACAGGTACATATACAAAGGATGAAGATTTTATAAGAAGTGTATAACCAATATGTAAGTTAACGAATATATGAATTATCTATTACAACTTTAAATCCATAATGGGTTCATATTTAAATTACTGTACTTTTTATGCATATTCATTTTTCATGTATATATGTCACATAATATATTATACATGAAATGTTTAAACTTTGAGTTAGGCTAGAAATCTATATGGGGATTAATAGATTAGGCTAGTAATAATATATTAGATAGTAATCTAGTAAAATCTCTCTCTCTCTCTCTCTCTCTCTCTCTCTCTTTATATATATATATATATATATATATATATATGTGTATATATAAAGATGTTCCACAATTTATTCCCCCTAACTGCAAAAATATGATAAAAAAAGACGAACGATTTTGACAGAGAAAAGAAAAGAAAATGAGTCCGCATCTCACGGTAGGCAACATTCCAAACCAAGCAATGTGATGCACTCGTTTTAATTAATAAAGAAATAAATTTATATTTTCCAAATTCCAATTTATGAAAACAAGCATTTTATTTTTAAGCTTGGTCCAAGCAATATTGTCATAATTACAAATGTGAAGATTTAATCAAAATAAACTAAGTGTACAAATCAAAATAAGTAAAATAACATTTTCCTTCAATTATGCATAGCAGGTGACTGTAATTGGTTTCCGCTGGTTCTTTCAACAGCGTTTCCTTCAATGTCCTTGCTCAATCATTTTGCTATCACCAGAAAGCGCATAGTGCTAACTATTGAACTCTTCTTTGGATCTCATGGTGTCGGTATAGATTCAAGTAGCTCTAAGGTTCGACTGGCTGCTTGTTGGCTTTCACCAAATTCTGAACAAAAAGCTCACCTGCTCTATAGGAGGACCGCACCTAGAACCATAAAACATCAAAATGAGTTCATTCATGAATAATAGCTCATGGGTTTATGCATTGAAGAAAAAATTGGGTAGCACAACGAAGGTCTGCAGCAGGTCAACCTGAACCAGGTACAGGTCAAGGTTACAATCAATCAAGTTTCATTTGCTGGAGCAAGACATAACAACCAAACATGCCAACCATAGTTTTTGGATAAACCTACAGTATGACGTATTGATGTTCAATTACAATCAATAAAATAGAATCTTATGTGCTACTTTCTGTTGCACATTTTATCTTCAAGATGATATAAGCATTACAGAGCTGCATTGACATCAGGGTTCAAATCAATACAGACTTTCCAGTAAAATTTTCATCCTGAATTTAACTAATAGCCAAAAGATCAGACAATTCATAACATTAATCCAAGTATAAATCACATTTTTAAGGGATATCATAATGGCATGAAAGAAGAGAATTATTTTTCTTATTAGCTTAACAACTCATAAACTTTCTATCATGGCAACCATCATAAACAATATATGATCAAAGTACTACCATTAAACACTATCGAAAAAATACTACGTTCAAATCATTGAAGCACTTTTTTTTTGTTTTTTGAGGAAGAGCATTAATTATATCAAACAAGGTTCACAAATTGACAAAATAACAAGAACATGTTAGTAATCAGAGTTTCCAAAGATGGGTTCAACTATTATAAGGTCTATTAAGTTGCCATATTACCACTTAATAAAAAAAAGCTACAACATATCTTTTCCTTGAAGTTACTATTACTACTTTTTAATTGGCTACTATTTCTAAGGTAAAAAAGTTGAATAAGAAAGCTTTTCTAAAGGGAAACATGTTCAAAACATTTGAATTGTTATTCCTTAATTGTTGAAAGAGAGACTCACCAATGGTCCACTAGCAACATAACAGAAACCAATGGATTCGCCGTATTCTTTCCAGAATGCAAACTTCTCAGGAGTCACATACTCTTTAACTGTCAAGTGTAGGGGTGTTGGCTGCAAAAGTTCTAAGCATTCAGAAATATTTATGGAAAGAACCCGAAAATACCAGGAACCAGCTGCCTAACCTGTAGATACTGTCCTAATGTCAGAATATCTACACCAATGGCCCTTAAGTCAGCCATGGCTTCTTTCAGCTCATCATCTGTTTCTCCAAGACCTAGCATGATTGATGACTTTGTAATCATTCCCTCCTTGCAAAGCTTTGCATGCTTCAGAACCATTAAACTCTGCTCATAGCTGCCATGGAGGCAAAATAATAATCAACATACTTAGTGAAACAGTTGATAGCATCTGTTGAGGTCATTATGAAAAATGGAAAGAAAACTCAGGACCAAATACATTCCAATTACTATAAGAGACAAATCATAATGAACTATGAGATGATAGACTTGAATTTAGCCAATGGTTCCAAATGTCAACTCAAACTGAACAATTATACATGGAAATTATGCAATTTTAGTAGTTATATTTTCTTTGCTCCAAAATCTGCAATATAATGGGATTGGGCCGATCGGTAACTTAAATAACACCCAGAGTAGGAATACACATAAACATTTGAATCTTCGGACAACATGCACTGATCTAGTATATCAATTTCTATGTGAATTTGCTTCAACATTACAGTGAAATGCCACAGGAAACAGCACTACTACGAATTTCTACCCAACTGTTACCACCACAGATAATCTGCACTAACTCTGCATGCTCAGGTGTTTCTACAAGTCAGATTCACAAGGTAAATAGAGCAGCAAGCATTGCCGCAAGGCTCGTGTCCCAATGAAAAGAACAACATTTCCAGAAAAGAAGTTTTTCTTTGAAACTGAAAAGGATGTCTACCATTTGTAGACATCCTGACCAGAAAAGAAGTTATAATTCTTGAGTTGGTTTGCTTTATTGCTGAAGATGATATGCTGACTGATGAGCTCTTCTAATGATGGATGCCTAGAAGCCCCTCCTAGACCACCATTTTTTGTGTGCATTTTGCTTATGTAAGACTTGAAATCCATACATGATTGCACAATGTTAACATTATTTATGAGAGTGCATCGCTGCACAAGAAGTAGGTGACATTTATTTCTATTTTAACATAAAATTTTCCAACATGTTCTTTACCCCGAATTAAATGAAATGAGCGAGCTACTTAAAATGCTAAAGAAAAGCTTTACCCCGCACGAGGATCCCTAACAATTCTCTGTAGCCTCCTCACGGTCTCAATGTTGTGGGCAAATACATCTAGACCAGAATGCACCAGTGATGATACAGCCTCTAGATCTCCTCGAAAATCAGAAGTTAGGCACTCAACCAATATTTCAGGTTTAAGTTTCTGCAAAAAAAGAATCATTTTTTTTAGAGGAAAAAGAAAATCGTCTTGATTGCTACAAATATGGACAACCAGCAAAAACTGACCAGGTTATAGTAAAACAGACCACGGAGAAGAAATTAATGATATCCAGGAGGCGACACAAATAAATAAAGTAAAAAAGATGGTACGGCGAAAGTCAATTCTAATAAGGCATGGACCTTCATAGCTATGACTGTCTGAGCAAAGTGGCCACTCCCACCATCTGGTATGTCATCGCGATCAACACTAGTCAATACAATGTAATCCACCCTACCAAAAAAAAAAAATGAAAAAGAAAGTAAACTTAAACTTCCATGCCAAAGCATGTCTCAGCTAATGAAAAATATAACACGATCAAACTCTTAACTATTTGGCTAATAAAAAATAAAACAAGATGAAGCCCTTTACTCCAGCATTCTTCTTATTACATAAATAAAATTTTACAGAGTGTCCCACAAACTAACACAAGTTAATAAGTACTTCACGATCAGTTATCAGCATAATTTCAATTAAAGCAGCAAAATTTTTACCCCCAACTCGCGATCGCTCTTGCAGTGTTTTCAGGCTCCATTGGGTCTGGCGGTGCTGGGTTTCTACTAGTTTTCACAGCACAAAACCTGCATCCACGGGTGCATGTATCTCCCAGAAGCATGATAGTTGCAGTCGCAATACCATCCCCTTCTCCACCTGCTCCTCCGCCTCCGTTCCAGCACTGCATTTTCACTCCTAAAGTGTTACAATCGCTAGCTGAGCATACATGCACATTTGCTAAAGCAGCTACTACAATACAAATGATTGTTGTATAATAACCAAATCCTTGTGAAAATGACCAAATAAGTAAAAGTTGAACCAAGCTGGCCATCCGAAGATTAAAATCGATCTGATAGTTGAACCAATTCGCCAATCCTCTGATCAAAACTAATCGGGAAGGCAAGTTTTCCGAATAGTTAACAATAAATAATTGATTTTTTTCTCCAACACAACATAACATATTGCGCTTTTAAGACAAAAAAGAATTAATCAAGAAACGAATTTTGACCTCCCCAATGTTGGGGCATTGGGCTTCCACGCAGACAGTGTTCAGCTTCAGACTCGCCAGCGAGCCCTGCAGTCTCGAGAACTTCTCCCCTTGCGGCGCCCTCTGCCGCAGCCACTCGGGCTTCTTCACGTTGGGATCCCGACCCGTGTGCGGCCCCATTCCACCCGGGTACGGCTGCGCCGCGCCAGAGGATACCGCCGGCGATTCAAACAGCTTCGTCGCACTCGCCGGAGCGTCAGGGCCCGAGTCTGCCTTCTTGGAGGAATCCACGGCTTGGGACCGGACCAGGAAGGCCAAACTGGGGGGTTTCCACGAATCGGTACTCGGAGGACAGATCGAAATACTTGAGAACAATGGACTAACGAACGATTTTAGCAACATTTTTCTTTAGGAAATCTCCGGTGGGTTTTGGGTTTCCGATCGGACAAGAAGCTCGAATTCGTGAAACTAAAACCCTAGAAATATGCCCAAATTCTCCCAGAAAGAGAGGGAACTGGAAGGTATTCGACCAAACATGTTACGTTATATGACCCTCCATGTTTAACAAAATTACAGCTTATTGGCCTCCTGGTGAGGGGGTAATTTAAAGAAAGATACAGGGTATATAAGGAAGGGAGTGAAATCATAGATTTGATTCGTGCAACAGCGAGCAAGACGAAGAAGAGCTTTGGCAGCTCCGCCTCCGCCGAACAAAGATAACCTGCATGTTGCCGAACAGGATATATCACCAGGACCCAATTAGAATGAGACACGTCCACCTCTTCTTAATTAAAATATTTGTTTAGAGAAATCTTGATTAACATATCAATTAGGTTATATTTAGTTTAAACATATTAAAAATCCAAATAAAATAATTTTAATAAGTTAATGTAATATCATATTTGTAGTTTCTAATTTTATTAAAAACTATTCTGATTTTTAAATTTTTTAATGTATTTTATATTTTATAAAAATATGAAAGAAAGATAAAATAGAAAATGTTGGAAGGAAAAAAAAGAAACCTAAAGAATATAGGTAAAAATATGTAATATAGTTGGCGAAACTAAATACGTTAACAACCTTTAAAAAATAGAGGAATTCCTTACTTATTTTTTAAATTTATAAGTTATTATCATAACAACTTATAAATGCATATTTTTTTATCACTAGGAGATCTTTTTTAATTAATTTATAAGTAAATTTGAACTACTTGTAAATCAAGTCAAGCACTCTTTTTTATCTTTTTTTATTACGTAAAGTTTTTTAAATATTCAAGCATAAAATCAAACTTACTTTGATCAGGTTTGATCGATAAAGATTAATTGATTGATCATAAGATTCGAACTTAATATTTGAAGTAATATCTTTTTGTTATTTTTTTATGGCAACAAAATTTAGACGTAGATTCTATTTGGCATACTCCAATTATTTGAAAGTGCATAATAATTAATGAGTAACAACTAAATTTTAGCAATTTAACTATTAAATTAAATAAAAAATATTCGATAAATACAATATTTACCTCGGTCGATGAACTTAAAATAACTAAAGGTTATATAATAATATTTTATATAGTTTGAATTGATGTAGACACTTTAAGTAACTCACTTATTTAAACTATTATAATATTAATTAATATAATAATAAAATAAGAAGTAAATTTATTCTATTGATAATTCACTAATGGATCAGCGAATTGACATAATAATAATAATTATTATAATAATTATAATTATTATTATGTGCTAATAATTATATCACATAAATAGTAAATAATAATGAAAGATTTTGATGATGTACTTGAAAATAATTTGTAAACGTTAATTATTAATTTTATTTGTCGAATTTTTTCAAATGTTTCAAAACAACATTGTGTATTGTCATTATTATAAATCAAATAGTATTCTAATTTGATCAACACATTACACAATATTTTATAAGTTATTTTAAAGATAAAATACGCATGATCTTATGCGGATGAAAATGATCTCATTAGCGGCGTTGTTCCATATTGCATATTTATTTATTTATTTGTTGTTCCATGACTACTTGAGACCTCAGCTGCTGGAAGCTAGCTAGAGAAATATAATAAATTATATATAATAATGGCAAAAACATAATTAAAAATAAACAAATATTAATGCAACAATGATGTAAGGTGGAACGATATTTTTTTTGCTGATAGATCATTCATGCACCCTCATTAATTTAAGTCTTCATCATCGTAGATTATTATTATTATATATATATATATATATATATATATATATATATATAAAGTTCTAGCATGCACATAATTATAGTTAATTACATTATTCCGATGACTTCCAATACTGATCAATAAAGTTAATTTTGGTTTTCGTGGAACCGTCTTCTTGTACGTGTGCTTGTGGCCTTAAGTTAATATATATGCATAGGGCTGGCAATAAGCCAGATCGTTCGTGAGCGGCTCATGGCTTGACTTATTTTGAGTCATGCTCGACTTGTCTTTCTAGATAAATAAGTCAGACTCGAAATTAAGATTTGACATTTTTATTTAAACAGGCTTAACTCGTCTATATTAGGTCTATCTTGTTAGCTTATAAGCTAAACTTATATAATTAATATATATTATAAAATTTAAAAGTGTTTTGCATATGAGCCAAAATTATTAATAATTTTGATTCAAAAAAATCAAATGCAATGTCGAAAGAGGTACAATAAGTCCTTTTTATTCGAAATTATTATTAATTTTAGTGTGTTAGATATGTACAATGCTAAAGTGCATAATATTTTTTTTAATATTATAAATATAAGTTAAAATATAATTTAATATATATTTATTAATTAATAAATATGGCTTAATAAGCTATTAAGCTAGGCCAGACTTCTTGAATTTAATAAACAAGCCACGCCAAACTTAATTTTTAAGCCTATTATAGACCTTTGGCCTAGCTCATTTATTAAACTTTTTAAATATGTCTGGCCTATTTAAGTGTTGGCCTAGCTCGGGTCGACTCGTGTCCACCCTTATATATGCACATTATATATACACATCTTGCATGCAAGTTCCTGAGCCTAGCGAACACATTAACAAAAGCCAAAATTGCGCCTCTATGTGTTTCCTCATGCGACAGAGAGCCGACATCGTTGAAACGATGTTGCATCGCCGAAAGTGACACAGGAACGGATGCAAACATGCATATTGAATCTTTCCTTCGCACGTGTGTATGTATTTATATATGTATACTGTATGCATTACTCATTTTGAAGCCCTGAAGCAAAGAAGATAGAATGGCAAGGATCCAGACAGATGGTAATGCCCTATCGTTCAACGTCGTGTCCATCGAAATTGCTAGTGGAGAAATGAGCCTCGAAGCATCTTCCAAAGGCACCGATGTTGATGCCAATCATGCCATCAGGATACTCGCTTGGGCACTACCTGAGATTGCACTTGTCGGGGGTGGCACGTTGCATGGTTGCTACAAGGTGTCTCCCTGCACACTTGTACGAGGCTTGTGCTGCCATCTTTCTGCTCCTCGTCCTTGTTGACATCGTGCTTTTGTCCGTGCTTATGGCAACGGCAGGTAGATGTCGTGCGCTGAGAAAATTTGGGAAGATGACAGTTGTAAAGTCTGAAAAAAAAACTCAAAAAAAATTGAAAGATGATAGTTAAGACATTTAACTCCATTCAAAACCAGAGTCCAATTTGAATATTAATTACGCTCATGACAGTCCATTAATTTCTTATTAACCATCTCTTACACACATATCTCTCTCCTTCCACTCATACTCATACGTTTCTTTTCTTCTTCTCTCCCTCATGAAACTGATGTCCCTCTCCTTCTTACTTTCTGCCTTTTCTTCCTTCTTGCCTATGAATGAATTGAGTGGCCTAACGCCCGGTGACAAAAAAAAAGAAGAAAATATCGAATACGATTGGAACAAAAGAAGAGCCAAAGGATTGATGAAGGCTTGAGTCATGAAGATCGATCCTATCGTCTAATAAGATGTGTTAAATGGATCCAAATCAATGGAATTAAATTTTTGTTAGATCAAAATATGTATATACCTCAAATCCTCATCACATTAAATGGACGACCTAGATTAAGGGATCATTAAATAAGTATTTGGGCCAATTAAAAATCCACCCAAATCCTAATCCTTCACCTATATAAATCTCTAATCTTAAGAAAATAATTTATCAAAATCTAATTTCTGCCTAACCATCAAGTGAGTCCCCTCCCCTCTCCTCTACTTCTCCTCTCTTTTTTCTTGTGTCAGGACAAGGTGACGCAGAGGATAATGCGCAGAAGGAGAGAGACCATCCAAGGCATGAGACATATAGAAGATAAAGGTATGTAAAATGGCGGATTCCCGTTGAATAGGTTTTCCCTAATAGATCGATGCATGTTAGGCATTCTATTGACATTATTGATGGATTCTATATGATGATCATATGCTATTATTCTGGTTGTCACTCCCATGACGAATATATCATGTTCTGCCCTAGAAAAGGTTCTACATGATAGATTGATTAGAGAGATCCGTTCATAAATATAAAATGTTTATAATGTAGATGTTAAGGCCGAAAAACTAGAGAAATAGGTAGTATTAAAGATCCCCTTATGTTAATGTAGCTATAAGAACACGCCAAGCGGTGCGGGCGACCGAATACTCCAGACGGTGCGGGCGACCGAACACGCCAAGCGGCACGATCGAGCGACGCCC
>LTAE01004681.1:7963-26865 GCA_001647135.1 Pontederia paniculata | reverse complement strand
GGAGTCCTTTGGAGTTTATTTGATTTAGTTATTGATGTCTGTTCGTATTGGAACTATGTATTGGATTATTAATCTTATGTTGGAATAAGATATTTTAGTTTATATTATTATTGTTATCTGATGTGGCCCTGAGGTTGACCAGTCAAATGGTCAAACCAAAGGTAATGATATGATGTGGTGGCGTCTCCAAAGTCAAGATTATTGCCAGGTGGCAAGGTCTGATTTTGGGGGCGTTACAGAATCTCTACATTATATGAGCTGAATTGGACAATGGAATTTAAATTTGAACCGATTAACAAATTTGAAAGGAGTCATGGAATCAATTCAGTGGCTACTCCTCCCAACTAGACCAGCCAATAATTAAGGAAGAGATTCAAAATTCAAATTTGAAGATTGACGATTATTCCTGCATCAATTCCATCAGAATCAAGAGATAACATTATCATGAAGATCAAGTTGTTAGATTTCCTTCAAAAGTTAAGATTTACAGATGATAAGGAAGGAAAGCGAAAGAGATATGACAGTTATGAAGAAGATATGAAATCGTGCAAATTAAGGATGAGATGCAACTATCTTTGACGGGGTTGCTTCCAAGAAAGAGCAAGAAGACATGTCAATTCATATACTTTTCTACTTTCCCATCTTCATTTGGAATGTTGGCTATATGCCTCTTTTTCCATCACATGACTTAGAAGCTAATTTATTTATTTCTGAGATTTTTTGAAGTCCGGACAAAACTCTCTTTATTTATGAATCTTCTTTTATGAGCTCTCTTTTATATATGAATCTTCGATTTGTCATAATCACGTTATAATGATTATGATTAGTTTCATAGTTTATTTTAGTTATATGATCAATCTCATAGGTGTGGATTTCACATTTGGGACAAGCCTGAGAAGGATCGCCCAAGATCGTGTAATCAAGAAATTTATCACATCACATGTGGTCTCGCCTAGATGCCACTTTTGACAATGTGTTTGACAGGGCTGTGATGAGCCTAGAAATCAATTTTGTGTATTAGTTTCAATTCAGAAGATTTCTTATGAGGAGAATTTGATGTATTTTTCTAAGCTAGGGTAATAAGAGATACCTAGCCATTTCCTTGTTTAATTATGATTAATTTACAAGTTTTCACACTAATGTAGTGAGAGTTATTTGATTTATTGTGAAGGATTTGTTATATTCCTAAATATTTATCTATGCTTTCTCATTTGGGTCAAGCATGAGAGTGATCGTCTAAGATTATAGAATTGAGAGATGATGCATAGCATCAACTGCATGATAGCTTGGTCTTTGAAGTTTTGTTTAGCACATTTTAGTACCTTCTTTTGAGCTTGAGCCTTTATTTTATACTCAGTCTCAACATTTAGTGAACACACCCTTGTCATATTCAAATTCTAGTAATTTATGTATTTGGAACCAAATGATATGCTTTATATTGTTATTTCAGGACATTCGGAGAAAAGTAGTTATCACACCCTCGCTTGAAGGAATATCACAATCCCACATGTCGCATCACGAGAAAAGGTCAAAATCACTAAAAAAATTGGAGAATCATGACAGCTCATAATTGGCAAGGATGAATCAGAGAAAATCAAGAGAATCTTTCTGATATGACAGAGGGATCATATGTCAAGAAAGTAAAGGAGAATAAAATGGAAGGAAAAAATATATTTAAAGAAGGGAACCATAGGAGAGGAACAGGCTTCCCATTTTTTAAGGCCCTCATTTTTGGGGAGGACGCCATTCGAGCAGCACCATTGGAGGGAGGAAGAAGGATAAGTTGTAGAGCATGGGGAAGGATGAACATTTCTGAACTTTATCTTTGTATTTCGATGATGCTTTGTAACCAATAACATAATTTGGAGTTAATATTAAGGGATAACGGATTGGATTATGTTTTTGTTTTAGATTGTTGAACTATTTTGGATCTTTGTTTATGAACCCATTGTTTGGTTTCCATTTTTTGAGTCAACCATCTTGTGAAGAGTTTGATGATTTTATTCTTATCAGATTCGAACTGACCTGTGACTTTCGATTTCATTTTTTGTTCGTGCTCATTTACATTGGGTGATACGCCTTGACCGAGGGGCATCCATGGTTTCAGTGTTCATAGTGCTTTGATTTTGATGGTTATGTTTTGGATTCTCATTCACCATCGCACGCTTTCACATTCCTGCAACCACGAGGAATCTATTTGTTCATCAGAGTCTAGGATGTTTGGAGGATGAGCCATCACATCTCGTCTACATATGGTCCTATAGTGAGCCCCATCACTGGTTCTGCAGACCTATGATGCACGGGTCATATGCCAAAAGACTCTCGACCCGGTACTAGTTACTAGATCCATCATAGATAGGTTCCAAACCTCCTCTCTCTCTCTCTGATGTCGATTAGCTAGGAGATAGTGATTGAGGTCCTTCAAAAGGAATCCATGATTCCTCTCTTCACTGAGATCCAAGTTAGTATATAAATCTTGCACGATAATGATAATCCAATCCAACATCCCCGAAATATACTAACTTCAAAGTTTCTCACATACGTACTACATTTTCGATCTTCTAAGTTGTTATCATTTACATTTCATTTTTTTATATTCTGAAAAAAATAAAAATTACTTAGTTTATATTCTTCCTCATTTTAGTTCATTTCCATCATTTTCTCTAGGATTAGTTGTTAGATTAGATTAGAGTGGTTTATTTTTTATAATTGCTTTAGCTTTTTTGTGGATTCGATACCTGAAGTACTACCATCGATTGACGTATACTTGCGGCATCATTGTGTTTTCTTAACTTATAAAATTGATTGTCTACTGTCATTCACTATACTACACATACATTATCACAACCCTGCTTGCAAACCTGTACATGGATCTAATTTTGATTGAAATTTAGACAACACTACATCAAGTTTTTGATGTCATTGCTGGGGAAGCAATAGCATTTTTTAGGAAGAAATCACTTAACTAGTTAATTTCATCATTTCCATTGTGTATAATGTAAGTAGTTTAGCCTAACATGTGAATAACTATAGTTTCATTCTTTCTTTCTTTGTTCCTTTGCTATGCTACTAATCTTGATATAGTGCATGCTAAGATATATTTTGAAGAAGATTGATATTATTCTGAACCAAAGAGAAAAAGTTCAACAAGGGAAGTAACAAGACAAAGTCATTGTTGGTTTTTGAAGTGCAATTCAAGTTTTCTGAGTTATCTATATCTGAAGTATCACCTATAGAAAATTTGGATTCTGACTAATCTACACCAATTGAAATTGAGACACCAAATCTTGAAAATTTTTGTTTTGCAAGTTAATTTTGATATGGAAGTTGAAATTGCAGCATAAGTACCTAGATGTTTGAACAATTTTTATTCACCAACTGTTATTAGACTTCAAGCTCTAGAGTCCCAACTATGAAAAATGTAAAATTTCAATTACAACTTGCTCTTGTGACCATGATACAACAAAACCAATTTGGAAGAACAATCACTGAAGACCCAACTCAGCATCTAGATAATTTTAAACAAATATTTCATACTCTCAAATTCAGCAATGTTCCACAAGAACTATATATAGGAGATTGTTCTCTTTCTCTTTAAAAGCCAAAGCCAAGTCATGGTGGCGAGCACTTAAACCTAAGGAGGTAAACACTTGGGCTAGTCTAGTGCAAAATTTTCTATCTGAATTTTTTCCACCTATCAAAAACTTCTTACATTAGAGATGACCTTTATAATTTCCAACAATTGGATATGGAGAATTTGAAAGAAGCATGAGAAAGATCCAAGATTTTGTTTCATCTTACCCTCATCATGGTTTTGAGAGGTGGCAACTGCTGAATTGTTTTTATTCAGGGCTAAAATATCAAACTATAATAGTTCTTGACAATGCTGATGGAGGAGTCTTTGCTAATACCAACATTGATGAAGCTTATAGGCTGATTGAAACCTTAGCCAATGATCATCATTATCTAGCTGCACCTGAACCACCCTACCTTACACTTGAAAACCTTATTGAGACCATTGTGAGAAAGCTAGAAGAGGACATGCAACAAATGAATTGGAGATTAGATCATCTTGCTACTAATAGAAAATTATTAGAAATTAGCTTGCTCTCCAAAATAGTTCATTTTTCATTAGATCTTAAGTTGTTTTACTAGGACAACCAAAACCTAACAGTGAAGAACAAGCCCATGCAACAATATTGAGAAGTGGAGAAAAGATTGCAGGTATAAAATCTAATATCCAATCTGTTTCAAATTATGTTCAAGAAGATATTCCAGCTAAGAAAGTATCAAAATAGATTCTGAAATTTCTAAACAGAATCACATTCAAACGGCTCAAGAAGTACAACCATTAATACCTCAGAAGATATCATTATAGAACAAGGATGTTACTCTTTTGCTGTCTCAACACAAACTATCATGCCTTTTTCTCAAAGGATGCTGAAATTTCAGTTAGGGTAACAATTATCTAAATATCCATTAAACAAAAATATCTCTGAAGATCATAATCCAAATCATGTGGTGGCTCAAGATGTCTTATTTGTAGTTCAATCTCAAGACTCATTTCAAATTTGTTCTACTTCTGAAGAGTCAAATGATCCTGAAACTCAGGAACATAAATTTTTTTTGGACACATGTTCAGAACAAACATAATGTTGTGATTATAAGAAAAGCTGACACTCATTCTCAAAACATCTAAGAATTTTGGCTAACTAGATGCACATAAAAGAGCCTCATGATATTAATGCTGAAAGCAGTAGGAAAGATTTCTCCACATGTTAAATGAGATTAATTGCTCTCTTGTCTTGACTTCAACACTAAGAACAATGTTGAGTTAAGTCCGGAGAGATCATGGTATGATCCCCAACCCACTCTTATCTATGCTCATACCATGAGGTCTATTGGTTGTTTGTCCATCACAACCCCTGTTTCTATTATATATCACATCTATGCTCTGTGTTTCTGTTTTTTATTCCACCTTGGCCTTCCCTATTTTGTTTCTTGAGCATATGAGTTAAGAGATGATAAGATCCAAGATCTACTATATGGATATATATTTTGCTAGTAATAATTGCAATTCAGCATCTGATTATATTTATCTCGTGGTCAAAGTTAATATGCATTGAAATTGCCTCTTATCACAACCACTTTTTAGACCCAGGAACTCTAAAAATTACTATTGTTTTTGCAGATAACCTCCATAAGAGCATAATAAAATCTTTGTCCATTACTACTCTAGTCATTGATTTAATCTGCAAGGGTCTTTTTCCTTTTATTAAAAAACTACTCATTTGACCTTTCACTTGAAAGAGTCAAGAGTGTGCTATTTTTAAGCACTACAAACACATACCTATGTATTATAGGAAGAAATAGATGGATAATGCCACGGAGAACAATTCTTCTCAACTCCCAATAACTACTCCTCTGACCTTTCACTTGAAAGAGTCAAGAGCATGTCATTTAATGGCACTCCTAGCATTCTTATTGAGCATTCTAGGACAAAAACATGAGGATACGCTACGGGAAACATCTCTTTTTGCTTTCACACCCTTGTACATTTTCAAAAAATAAGAACAAAAAGAAATAAAAAGAAGAGAAATTGTGGATAAGGAAAGGATAAAATGACGAACAAGTGCTCCATAATATAAGTTAAATAGGTTAGTTTCTAGAACAAAAAGACAAAGAAAAATTCTTGGATCTAATGGGAGGTTGTGACATGTGGGTAGTGAGGTTGTGATATTGTATTGCATTAAGAATAAGCTTTAATAACTTCTGAGCAAAGTTTAACCAACCTAGGATGGTACTATTTGCAGTGTATTTACTAAACCTTATTTGATGAAAAGTTTGGCTTGCTCCTTATGTTGTGGTCTTTGCATTTGAAAATCATTCGCCTTAATCTTAATTCATTTGCTTGAGGACAAGCAAAGGTTCAAGTCCGGAGTGTTTTGATGCATAACATCAAGTGCATGATATCTTGATTTTTAAAGTTGTGTTTAGTACCATTTTCGTGCCTTCTTTTTAGCCGAAGCTTTTAGTTTACACTCAGTCTTCACTTTTAGTGAGCACACCCTTGTCATATCCGAACTCTGTTAATTTGCGTATTTGGAACCAAATGATGTTGTTTTATATTATTATTTCAGAACATTTAGAGAAAAAGAGTTATCACACCCTCGCTTGAAGAAACATCACAACCCCGCATGTTGCATCGCTAGGAAGGTCAAAATCGTTGAAAAGTTGGAGAATCATATCAGTTCATGATTTGCAAGGATGAAAAAGGGAAATCAAGGGAATCTTTCTAACAAGAAAGAGGGGACAAATGTCAAGAAAGGAAAGAATAATAAAATGGAAAGAAATAAAATATTTAAAGAAGAAAACCATAGGGGAGAAGTGGGCTTCCAATTTCGCAAGGCTCCCGTTTTTGGGGAGGAGACCACTGGAAGGAGGAAGAAGGAGAAGTTATAGAGCATGGGGATGAGCATTTCTGAACTTCATCTTTGTATTTTGATAATGCTTTGTAACTAATAGGATAGTCTGGATTATGTTTTTGTTTTAGACTTGTTGCGCTATTTTAGATCTTTGTTTATGAACCCATTGTTTGGTTTCCGTTCTATGAATCTACCATCTTGTGAAGAGTTTTATGATTTTATTGTGACAAGGATTCGAACTGACCCATTCCTTCCGATTTTATTTCTTGTTTGCGCTCATTTCCATTGGGTGATACACCTTCACCAAGGCACATATATGGTTTTGGGTGTTCGTGGTTTACATTCCTTTATTTCTGGGAGTTTTACATCTATGATTTATACCCATGCAAAAGAACTACCATTTCATTTAGAAGTGACCACACCTATGGGGGTTATGTTTTCTAAAAAAATATTTATGTGATGTAATAGTGAAAGCTAAAGGCAAAGATTTGTCAGCTGATTTGATTATGTTACCCATGATAGACTTTGATGCCATTCTGGAAATGGACTAGTTGTCCTTATATGATGTTTGCCTTTTGTGTAGAGAAAGGAAAATACAAATTGGTAAAGCTAATAATTCAAAATTGGTAATCCATGGGATACCAAGTAAGGATAATCGAGTGATAATTTTTGCAATGAAAGATTGCAAAATGCTTCAGAGAGGTTGTAGAGGCTTCTTAGCGAGTGTAATTAAGACCGACACACCAAGTCCAATCAAGTCAAGGAGCAAACTGAGGTGGTTAAGGAATTTTCTGATGTGTTCCTTGAGGATCTTCCAGGTTTGCCACCACACCGAGAAATTGAGTTGAAAATTGAACTTGTTCCAGGGACTGCTCCAATATCAAATTCTTCTTATATAATGGCTCCTGCTGAGTTGCAAGAATTAAAGAAGCAGCTGCAGGAACTACTAGACAAAGGTTTTATCCAACCTAGTGTCTCACCACGGGGTGTGCCTGTGTTGTTTGTCAAAAAGAAAGATGAATCTTTAAGTCTCTTTATTGATTACAGGATGTTGAATAAGGTCACAATAAAAAATAAATATCCTTTGCCTCGTATTGATGATCTCTTTGATCAATTGGCCTTTCTTGCTATCTTTTCCAAAATTGATCTTCGAATGGGATATCATCAATTAAGAATGACTAAAGAAGATATTTCAAAAACTGCTTTTAGATCAAGGTATGGGCATTATAAATTATTAGTATTGTCATTTGGTCTAACTAATGCACTAGTTGCATTTATGGATATGATGAACAGAGTATTCAGACAATATATAAATAAATTTGTTATTGTGATCGTAGATGATATTTTGATGTATTCCCCAAATAAGGAGCAACATAAGGAACATTTGAAAATTATGTTGGAAACTTCGCGACAACATAAATTGTATGCAAAGTTTTCAAAATGTGACTTTGATTGGAACAAGTGATGTTTCATGGTCATATTATTTCAAATGATGGAATTTCAATTGATCTTGCAAAAGTTGAGGCAATGATGAAATAGAATAGACCGAAGATGATTGCCAAAATTAGAAGCTTTCTTGGATTAGCAATATAACAAAAGATCTATTCAAGATTTCTCAAATATTTCGCACCTTTAACTAACTTGACAAGGCGTGAATCAAGTTTTCAAGAACTACAGAAGAGGTTAACATCGGCACCCATATTAACTATTCCATTAAGAACTGGTGGATTTGTTATCTAGATGGATGCATCTGGAACTAGCCTTGGATGTGTTTTGATGCAAAATGGAAAAGTTGTTGCTTACGCATCAAGACAGTTAAAGAATAATGAGAAGAACTATCCTACCCATGATTTGGAGCTAGCTGCAGTGGTGCTTGCCTTGAAAATTTTGGGACATTATTTTTATGGAGAGAAATTTGAGTTGTATATGGACCATAAATGTCTGAAGCATATTTTTATCGGAATGAGCTTAATATGAGATAATATCGGTGGTGAGAATTTTTAAAAGATTATGATTTTTCTATAATGTACCATCTGGGTAAAGCTAATGAAGTGGCAGGTGCATTAAGTCGAAAATGGGAAACATCATTGGCGAGAATGAAAATTCGTAAGTGGAATCTTTTAGACAATGTGGTTCAATGGAATCCAAAATTAGGGGACAGATATTATTAATGGCATGATTTGGTGAACAAAATAATTCAAGCACAAAGTATAGATTCAACATTTAGCGATATGAAGACTTTGTGTGAAAAGAAGGTTCAAATTTTATTTTAAGCATAAATGGTGCCATAAGATTCAGAAATTGTCTGCGGGTTCAGAGAATAAAGAATTGAAGCAGGATATCATGAAAGAAGCTCACAAATCAAAGCTTTCAATTCATCCTGATAATACAAAAATATTTAGAGACTCTGGTGGAAAAATATGAAGAAGGAAGTAGCAAAATTTGTCTCCAAGTGTCTAGTTTGCCAACGGGTTAAGACAGAACATCAAAGGCCATTTGGATTACTTCAACCTTTTGAGCCACCTAAGTGGAAATGAGAACATATTACCATGTACTTCATCATTGGTTTACCAAGAGCAAAAAGGAACCATGATACCATATGGATAATTTTAAATAGATTAACAAAATCAGCCCATTTCTTACTTATGAGAAATAATCAATCTTCTAATAGTCTTGCAGATCTATATGTTAGAGAAATAGTGAGATTACATGGTATTCCAATTTCAATTGTGTCAGATAGAGATCCTTGCTTTACTACTAGATTTTGGAGAGGATTTCAAGATGCATTTGGTACTAAGTTAAAGTACAGTACAATTTTTCATCCCCAAATTGATAGACAGGCCCAAAGGACAATTCAGACTCTTGAATACATATTGTGTGCATGCTCTTTGGAGTCGTCTTGTAGTTGGGATGAACACCTACCATTAATAGAGTTTGTATATAATAATAGTTATCATTGTAGTATTGGAATTAGTTGTTAGATTAATTGATTTACTCCTGACAATTGTTTTAGCTTCCTTGTGGATTTGATACCTGAAGCACCAGCTAATGTTGTATACTTGCAACATCATTGTGTTGTCTTATATTTTAAAATGTGTTGTCCACTGTTATTCAATATCCTGCATATGCACTATTACAACCCCTCTTGCAAACCTATACATGGATCTGATTTTGATTGAACTTTAGACAACACTACATCAAGAGATCTATCACAACATGGGAGATATGACAATCTCCGACGGACCGGACTAACAATCCGAATAATAGGTATGTAATATCCTAAATAATGACCTCTTAAGTAATTCATTTAATTAAAAATTAAAATTAAGTTAATTAGTTTATTTGGAATTAAGTTTATGTTTGTTATGGTGTCTTATGTGTATTTGAATTATTTTCTTAGTTAAGAATTAAATTGGATAAATTATTCTTTAAGTAATCCAAAGTATGAGGATCTACTTATATTATTCTATTTGGCTTTGCAATTAATTATGCTTAAGATAATTGTGCCCTTTTAAATATTTCAGAATTACTGATTTTTTTATAGTTTAATTTGACCTAAGTTTATTACTTAGTTAGTTCTAAACAAATTCTAATAAAGTGCCTAATTGAAATTTTTATCTTTATCCTCAAGTTTGACCAAGTCAATTTGATTAGTCACAAGCTAATTCATGTGACTAATAGATTAATACACCTTTTGTATTCTCACCTACCCAACATATTTATGTGATCAAGTTACCATATGAGTATGGCCGAAAACATCTAGAAGTTGCCACATCAAACTTATATATATATATATATATAACTGTGGTGACATCTCTTAGAACGTTTTGGGGACCTAGAATCTTAAAGAAATCGTGAACACACCATAAGGGAAGGATTGAACACTTGGAGTAAGGTGAAGAAAAGAAAATAAAGGGTGATTAGCTAAGTACAAGGTATGTATGAGTAGATCCATTTATTTTTTTTATGATATATATACCTGTGGTGACATCTCTTAGAACCTTTTGGGGACCTAGTAGCTTAAAGAAACCGTGAACACACCATAAGGGAAGGATTGCAGACTTTGAGTAAGGTGAAGAAAAGAAAATAAAGGGTGATTAGCTAAGTACAAGGTATGTATGGGTAGATCCATTTAATTTTTTTATGATGATTTAAACTTCTGAATATTAAGTTTAAAGCCAAATAATTAAGTTGTTTGGATTTGTAGAAAATTAAATTAAATTATATAAGTTTATGAACTTAATGTATAGAACACTCCATTTAGATGTTATTTATGTAGCTGAATGTTGACCATATGAGTAATATGTCTTATAATGCTTTAAAATTATAAAACTTCTCAAGATTGATCCCTTAGAAGTCTAGTTTCAACATACGAAAGAATTTTCTCAAAATAAAATGTATTTAGTGAGTATAGGTCTAGCTAGCCAGAATGATCCAACAAAAATATTTGAAAATTATACTATAACTTTACATGAAGATAAACTGTGAAATTTATAGATCTTAGACTTTACAGAACTAGGATTTCAACCCAAATGGAATGACCCTAAAATCATTTGTATATAGTGAGTTATGAGAAAAACAAGTGATACTTATTAGTTTTCAGAATAATAGTCAGAACACTAGAATATTTGTAATCACCAGAATGTCTATAAATAATTCATAATGTAGAAAATTCTTAATATGTTAAAGTTTTCTTAGTCTACTTTCAAACAAAATTTATTTCATTGTATTTGGACTTCTATAGTGAAATCTAAAAATAGAACTTTCACTATGTATCAGGCTGCCAAAAAATATAGTTGGCTAAGTTGGTCAAGTAGTTATCTTAAATATGTTAATTATATGTTTCATGAAAAGTTATTAAAATTTCAATTATTTGTCATATGAATACTTACTTCTCAAATGAATCATTTTGAGATTATGAATTGATATGATGTGATAAGAATGAGTTATGCATCATAATTTGATTTCCATTTGTATTAATCACATACTTAAAGAAATGGATGCCATGATATGTTATATATGTGATTATTGAATTTTGATGCATATTTTTTATCAATTATGCTCCATGTGTTTTAAATGTGACATTTGAATGTCAATGTGTACCATATGATTTTGACTTCTTCAATGAAACTAATAAGTGAAAGATTATATGGCACAAGAATGGTAGGATGAAACAAAGTGCCACATGGAATCATCTGTGGGGGAGAATTCATCTACCTAGATTACGAAATAATGGAATCACTATGTGGTTCAAATGAGTGAATCCTACGAGGTAATGGACCAAAGAGAAATCTATGGTGCATTGATATGTGATATGATATCGTAGTGCCAACGGTGAATATATTAAGAGAGATAATAAATGGAAAGAAAAGATGTGAATGTGAGATGTGATTTTGTATGTTTTGATTATGAAATTTAATGTATTTTCTAAGAGGTGAATTGTGAATTATAAATTTATATGTGTATGGTTGATCATGTTTAAAACTTTGCCTTGTGTTCTTTACAGATAATATGTTACGTGCAATTGAAATTTGAGAATTTCAAATTCCATTATATACATTTACTTTTTATTAATTGGCCATACATACGATCCTTTGCTCATTGAAAAAAATATCATATTTTTTTCCTGTACTTGGATGATGGGTGGAGATTGATGCTCATGATATTATTTTGCACATGGAACGAGTCCTGAATAAATATAAAATCTTTTGTGTCTTACAGTATTTTTGGATATGTTGCTTTTGGACATGTACACCATGTATTTATAAGTTTATGTTATGGTCATTGTATCATATAGGGAAGAAAAACAATATTATAAGATACGACTATGATATATTTTGGCTTGTTTTTATTCTATCCTTATGATATAGGTAAAGTTTAGTTTTATAATTTCTAAGTGATATCATGTGTATGAGTTTGTTGTACTTATGTGTCAACCGTGATGGTTCAGACTCTCGAGATATGTATAAATATCTTCTGCCTCACTTGAGTGTTCGGTCGTTAAAGTTAAAGGTATCATAGTAGGGTTTCATGTGCAAAGGTCATGACGAACCACCCAAGATAGGTGTTTTGATTAACGGAGTATCTCTATGAGAATAGTGGGTCTACTCTTTAGGTCAACATGGAGAGATTTGATTGGCCATATTATTGTTTAGTCTTTAACTCTTATTCATGAGTTTTGAGACTTGGGTTAAGGCAACGAGAGCTACTTGTTTTGTTTCATATTTCTCATGTGGATTGATTTGTATGTCTTTTTGTTAAAATAATAACAAGATATGAGTCTTAGGTGGATTTTTTATTCGAATTTTTTTCTCAATTAGTTTTACCTAAATATTTTCTCTATTTTCTTTTTATGTAGAATAACAACTAGCCATTTAAATTAAACTTGTTTAGATAGCTAACTAGTACTTAATCGATTAATCATTTTGGTTCGACACCTAAAGTACTATATCAAAACTCATGTGATTGTGGTTAATACTTTTGTAATTTGGATCTAACATAAAATTTGAAACTTGTGTCACAATTATTGGACAAGCTGGTCACAGTGTACTTGTTACATGATACGCATCATAAGGATGTAACCTTTGATGAGTCTATTATGTTAAAATAAATAAAGAGACTATTATGAAGAAGCTGGAGCAAGTTGAAGTAAGATTGACTAAAAGTCCATTGTCTACAAGTTCACTAGAGACTGAACAGAGAATCTAAAAGTTAACTGTCTACAAATTCAAAGGAGGAAATTCAATATAAACAACCTTCAATGCAACAACACCCTCTATAAAATACCATCTCGTACAAGATGGGCAAAGGGTCAAATCGACCTCCCCAAAGGTATGAAGGATTTGGTATCTTATGACTTGAATATTGTAAAGAATATTGAATGCAAGGAGCCATCAAGTCATCAAGAAGCAATTCAAATAGCATTAGGAGGAGTGCCTATGTCATAGTAGATGGAGTCATTGACAAATAATTAAACATAGGAACTTGAAGGCTCCTGCACATCAGAAAATCATTGGATGCAATGTGTCATCACAAAAGAAGGTAAGAACTCTAATAGATGAAGTTGTAAGATACAAGGCCACACTGGTAGCTAATTGATTCACTCAAGAAGGCATGAACTTCCATGGGTTATTCTCCTTTATTGTAGAGCACACCTCAATTAGAGTGTTACTGGCTATGATGGCTTTGTACGACAAACTATAGCAACTCGATGTAAAAACATATTTTTTTCATGGAGAGTTGGAAGAACATATTTTTGTGCAACAATTTAAGGGGTTTGAAATTCTTGGTAAATAAGATAGAGTATACCTATGAAAATATCTTTATACGATCTAAAACACTCTGACAATGGTAAACAATTTTGATTTTTATACTTTCTAATGGTTTTATTTTAAATAGATATGAATCTTGTGTCTATTTAAAAAAACTCCATGATAGTTCATACATATATCTGATAATATATGCTGATAATAAGTTGATTTTGGTAAATGATAGGAAGGAAACTAACATTTTGAAGACTCAACTTAACAAAAACTTCGAGATGAAGGACTTAGAGGCTATGAAGAAGATACTTGATATGGAGACACTAAGGAACAAAGTCTTATGATGACTTGGTGCTGAATTGAGGGAGATTACAATTGGAATTAAGAGAGATTACAATTAATTCAAATAAACATAAAGCAATTCATCTGTCAAATAATCAGATCTACCATTATAGGACCAAGCACATTGATATTCGACATCATTTTATCGCAATATGTTAATGAGAAGGTGGTCTTCATCAAGAAGGCAGACACCAATGACAACACAGTTTGATATGTTGACATAGATGATGACCACATGCAAGTACAAACACTACTAAACTCGGTGAACATCAACAGTAACTAGTCAAGCCCTTAAGGGCTATGGTAGAGTAGAGCATGCATGAACATAAGATCATAACCAAGTGAAATATAAACTGTGGAGAATTATATATTTAGTCCATATTTCTTGTACAACAAGTTAGTTAGAATTTATTGTAGAAAGTTCGAAGTAAGATTATTATTTTCTTTGAATTATTAAATCCTTGTATATTTTCTATTTGTGGGAGTTCTGAATGGATGAGAGAATTGATGAATATGGATTATGATAGCTATAAAAAATAGGGGACATGGAGCGTGTAGCGCACTTTTAGTGTAGTGAGTGTAGCGCAACAGAAAGTAACGACACTATCTGTACAAAAAAATTTGAACACTGTTCATTTGTACAGAAAGTGTCGTTACTTTTTGTAGAAGTGCGCTACACATTCCTTTTTCCCTAAAAAATATTACAAAGTTGTTATGGACGTAGTGTGCAGAAGAAACCCGAACAAGAAGAATTGATAGCTTTTAAGTTGTAGGTTAAAAGGACAGAGAGTCTGGTGAGAGTTCAGAAGCCTTGGGGCAGTTTCGGATGGTGGCTCCTGCGGTCTTTCAAACCATGGCTAGAAATCTATATAATTTGTGAAGTAACTTTAGAGAGTTTTTTTACTCTTGTGTATTCTTTTAATGGTGAATTTTATCTCTGACATTTGAAGGATTTTACCACATGAATCCTAATGTGATTGATTTATCTTTGCTTCTATTATTTTGTATATATTTAGTTGAATGCTTTAACATCTTTTTTTTTTGTATAGTAATTGATGACAAGAAAATATATATCCAAAAGGCAAGCCCAATCTCTCAAAAGCAAGCCCAGATCTCAATTTTTTGAAATAATAATTGCTTGATTTATATCTATTTCCTTATTTGGAAGATCTAGCATATCAATATTTGAATTATGATACTTTGACATGTTTCAAGAGAAATCGTAACTACATTTCCTATTTTATGCGCCTTAAATGACAAAACGCTTGATTGGTTAAATCACGGATATCTTTCTTGTTTTGTGCAGATAAGATTAGTTAGAAATTTTTGGATATTCTTCGGAGATCATCTGGCCGTAACAAGCTAACAATCTGGGGAGATAATTTTGTTAGCCAACAACTTGGAGCGCAAGGAAACAAAGGGGTTTAAAAGGAGAAGAGACTGGAGGACTAGAGAGGGGGGACGAACGCCGGAGTTTATTTTTGTTGCGCTTACTTTTATTTTTCTAGCAAGAAATTATGTTGGTCATTATGTGTTTTGAACTTATGTATCTTAACCTCAGGATGCCCGGATAAACTTCTATTGTGGGGATCCCAGGGAATCCTCTATTTTTAATCTATTTCGCTTGACTCTTTTTTTTTCATGATAATAGCCTACATGTTCTCTTGTTCTAACTCTTAGATAATTTGTGGTTTTCGCATTCTTGTGGTCTTCTTGCTAGTTTGCCTGATTTCTCCCAAGTGCACACTATCCATAAGGGCCTTATAGTGTTGCCACCTTCATACGATGAGCCGAGAGCTAGTGATGAAGTTTGTCAGAATTTTAATCCTGGGGTTGCCTTCTGGATTGGGGTTCAGTGAGAATCGACCCTTTCCCACGAATCCTGACCTCGAGCGAACAAGCTATGGAGTCTCGAACTGATTTATGGACTTGGAAAGAGAGGCGAACCAAGATACAGTTGTGACCTTGACCGCAATAGGGGATTGCTATTTACTTGGGGAACTAATCTCTTAGTCGGCCCGTGAGCATACACCACGAGAGTGAGGGCTTGCTGATTAGGTGACCACCGCAAGAGCGGGGTTATACTCCGACTTAAGGGGATACTCTAACTGATTCCTTAGATCCACTTAGGAAAAGAGGTTAGTGCTTATTGAGAAGCGGTACCCCTCTAGAACTTAGGCATCAAGACTCAAATCTTTTATCGGGAATCAAGATGGTTAGCTCTCCTCTTAGAGAGAGAGAATCCATGGCCAGGTTGTACTTGGTCAAGTCTTGAGCCATCACTACGAGAGTGGGAAGGTGAAAGGTAGAGTGGTAACTGCCAGAGCAGGATTTCTTTGACTCGTGGTTCAAGGGCCTTGGCTACTTTCTAGGTTTTCACGTCAAAGATCAGGTAGATTGGATTCAGAGGGTTCTAGTATCCTGCCACAATTATATTTATCTCTTTTTAATTTCCACATTAATTCCAAAAACTCATTTTACTTTCAACCCATTATTCCTCAACCTTTCTGGGATCGGGCCTGCCTCTTCAATAGCAAGCCTCATGAGGAAAAGTAGGAGCATAAGTACAAACTCAAAGTTTTCCCTGTGGATCGATACCTGAAGTACTCGACGATTACCGTATACTTATGGTAAGAGGAGTATGCTAGGTTCTATAAATATTAAGATTTGAAGTGAAGTAAATTTTATTGAACTTGACCCTGTTTTCACAGTTAATCCATATTTCAAGCCCAAGGTCATTTTCTCTTCTAAATGCACGCTTCGCATCAAGTTTTTGGCGCCGTTGCTGAGGAATAACTTTTGATTTTTCACGCCTTTAACCCTATTATTCTAATTTCAAGCCCTGTTTATAATTTTATCCTTTTATTTTTCTTCTTCTCTTTTTCTTTTCTTTCTTTTGTTTTTATTTTTCACTAATTTGTTGCCTAACCCTAACATCTCCTTGAGAGGTGCATGCGCAGTTCTATCCCGAAGAAGAAGAAACCCTTGAGTTTGATCCTAAGATCGGAGGAAACCTCAAGAGAAGAAGGCGAGAGCAAAGACTCCGAAAACTTCAAGCCTGAGATTTAGAGAACAACACCGGGATAGCCGAACCTAATCCAAATGCGGGCCAAGGTAATCCAGCTGGAGGTCATGGCAATCAGGTTATACCACCTGTTGCGGTCAACTCTGATGTAGCTCGAGCACTTGAAGAATTCTACAGTTGTAGGCCTGAACTCCGGCATAACAATGCTAGAGGTGAACGCAAACAAATTTCAGTGGAATCCAAGCATATTGGGTTACCTGGGTCAGAACCTGCTCGGCGGGCTTGCCCATGAAGATCTTAACCAACACTTAATAAACTTTATCGAGATCTGCAACACCTTCAAATGCGATGGACTCACCGATGACGCGGTCAGACTTCCATATTCCCATTTTCTCTTTAGGATAGAGCCAAGGACTGGCTAAGTTCATTGGAGGAGGATGCAGTCAAGACGTGGGATGAACTCATCTCTGCCTTCATGACAAGATTATACCCTCAGGAAAGATCGTGCAAATGAGGAACCATATCACCTCATTCATCCAATGACATAACGACTCGCTTTACAAAGCCTGTGAGTGGTTAAAGAAACTACTAAACCAATGCCCTCACCATGGGTTCCAAAAATGGATGACGGTCCAAACCTTCTACGGCGGGCTTACTCCTAAGAGTAAGTCTACCCTCGACTCAGCAGCTGCAGGTAGATCTATGTCCCAAAATACAACAAAGCCAAACAGCTATTGAAAGAGTCATCAAAACCTATCGAGAGTGGCCTGAAGATCGAGTTAATAGAAAGAGACCCGAAGAACAAAGTGTTGTCGCCAACCCCGCCAAGCTGGATCAACTCTCAACTCAAATAGATGGTCTAGTCAACCTGTTCTAGAAAAAAGATGGAGAAAAAAAATGACCCCACATCTTCAAGCCAGAAAATATTCACAGCAGAGGCAACACCTAACTAAACCACCTCACCTTTTGTTTGGTGCGAGCAATGCTCGATGATTGGGCATGTAGCTGCACAATGTCATGCCCTGCCTTACGATGTCCAAGAACCCCAAGATGACGAAGTAAATGTTGTTGCACCATTCAATCAAAATCAAGTTGCATGGCAATATCAAGGTCCATCTTGGATCAAATCTCATCCCAATCTATCATACAAAACCAGAACTACCAACAGAGGCCTCAAGCTCAAAACTTCAAACCAAATCAATACCCATCACAAAACAATCAACAACAACAGTCCTTACCTCCACGGGAGCAATACCTAGCACTACTCCCATCTCAAGGAAAGTCAAGCCTTGAAACTATGATGGAGAGTTACATGAAGAGCAGAACGAGACCTTGAAGTAGCTGTGCACCAAGATTGATGGACTTACAGCCCATAACAAGATCCTGGAGAACCAAATAGCACAGCAATCAAGCTCTCTATAAGGTCTTCGGGAATGTTTCCAGGGCAAACTGAGGTAAACCCATGAGAACATTGTCAAGTTGTATCTCTTAGGTGTGGAAAGCAACTAGAAGAACCTGTAAGAAAGCAAGCCCATGCCAAAACAACTGAAGCAAGCTCCCGAGATGCTGAAACGAGGGTTGAGCCAGAAGCTCATCACAAGGAGGTTTCTCAGACAAATCAATCCCTCAATGACAATCCAGAGCCTAGCTCTAAACCAGCTAAAATTCCACGAGACAACTCAAAAGCAAGCCCCCCTATCTCAGAAGCTCCGGTCGAGTTGAGATTCGTACCTTTTCCCTAGAGATTGATGAAAACTCAAAGCGACCAACAATTCACTAGATTGATGGAAGTTCTAAAGAAATTGATCATCAACATTCCTTTTGTTGAGGCAATACAACAAATGCCTT
>LTAE01004680.1:0-31325 GCA_001647135.1 Pontederia paniculata | reverse complement strand
TATATATATATATGCATATATATATATATATATATTAGTTTGAATCAGATCGGACTTTTTCAATATTTTTAATTAAGAGCCTTAATTTAATTAGATATTTTTATTTATTCTAAAAATATTATAATATGCACAATACACTTTTTTTATATTATGTAATATATGATGTGATTATTAAATAAAGTTTCTGATTTGCAATATTTTTTACTGTCAGGCTGCATTTATAATTCGAGTTTAGGAAAAAGTTAGTAGTTTGAATTTGAGCATAAGAACTATCAATTTGGTTAACATTTATATTATATCTGTATGAATATTAAATTAGTCGGATTCCAATAGTTCGAGACGTCGGTGGATTTTTTATTTATTGACTAAAAAAATATTCATTCGATGTAACATTTTTTCTTGGTTTGTTCAACGGGTTGGATTGCCTTGCAACAACTGAATTATATAGTTCGGTTGAGGCGCAACTTGATGTCCAAGTCATTTCAGATATATATAGTCATGCTCCTTTTCATATTCATCCATCCATATTCGTGTTATTGCTTCTAGAAGAATCAAGATGGTTGACTATACTTTTCTCATAAATATGTTTAATTAATCTAACAAATAATATTAATTGCTAAATTTGATAACATGTAATATTTTAAAAAAAAATATGGGTGCAATACTATATATCACAACATGATTCACTTCTACTCATATTATATATAGATATTAGTATGAGTCTGTGCTCATAATTTTACACCAATAAATTTGCATAAAAATATGAAAAAAATGAATTACTGTAATTTGTATATTCATTTTTTTAAATGATTGAGTTATTCGAAAGAGAAAAATGGAGGTACATAGCAATTTGCTATGTACCCAGTGCGGTGCACGATCTGGGCCATTGATTTAAAAATTAATAGCTCAGATCTTATCTAATTAATGGCCCAAAATTTTAATTGAATAGGATCTAGGCCATTGATTTTTAAATCATTGGTCTAGATCGTGCACCGCATCGGGTGCATAACAAATTACTATGCACCCCATTAACCTCTATTCGAAAATACTTTATATTTTTAATCTTCTGTTTTATTTATATAATAATAATTCTATTGGTATTATAAATTTTCAAGCTATTCTATGTTTATTGATATTAAAAACATGTTTAATGATGAAGTCACGCGTAAAACTTTATAAGAGATTAATTTCTTAAGAAGATATAAGTACTCCCTTGCTTCACGATAACACAAAGGTCTTAAATTTGATGACATTTTTTCGGTGTAATTAACTATCAATAAACTAAACTCTTCCTCTCTTAAAAACCTTTTTTACCGACTACAAGCAGTCAAGCACAAGCCTAATAGAAGAAGAGATACATTGGATTTTTTTATTACATTATATTCTCTTTTTTTTTTCTTTAACTAAATTTTATTTATATTTTATGCAAATTCCATTCTTTTCTTATTCATTCAATAATAATCATATATTTTAAAAAATATTCCTTATTTATTAGCATCGAATTATTAATTTAGTTACAAATATTTAACTAATAAGCTCATATCTCAAAAAAAAATCTAAATGAAAAATATAAAATTATTCTCGCATATAATTTTCTATTTAAGTCTCCAAACTTTCTTAATTCAGCCGAAATATATATAATTGAATGCAACCGGTTCACATGCAATATACTATTTCATTTGAAACGGTCCATCCAAAAACAATAGAAAACAAAACAAAACAAAACAAAACAAAAAGTCTTCATATTTATTTATTACAGGCAAAGTTGGCGCCGCTTCTTCTATTTCTTGGTCATTTCGTGGATCCCCTCCCCCGACCCTATAAATAAATTCCGCAAGTATCCTCTGCCAAAAATCCCATTTTTATTTGCGAATCGGAGAATCGTCGAGGTTCGTGTGGTGCTGGTGGGAAAATTTGCAGCAAGGATCGCTGTTTGATGGGAGGCGAGAGTTCCAAGGAGTCCAGAGATGGGGGCAGAACCTACTCGAGGGAGGCATCTTGGGGCGGCAGCAGCAGCAGCCAGTACGAGTACTACGCCCCTCCTGCTCCGTCTATGAGCGGCGGCGACTACGCCGGCGCCTCGCAACCTTACTACCCCCCGCCGTCTCCGGGTTACTACCAGACGTATGAGCCGCCTCCGGCGGCGCCGAAGCGGGAGTTGGACCGGAGGTACTCGAGGATAAGCGACAACTACAGCACGTTGGAACAGGTAAAATTGATGTGATGTGGTGGTGTGGAAAATACTGTTCTATTTTCTTTTTAAAAATCGTATAATAAGTTTTGGTTGGTGTCTCCTGTGAACAATTGTTATTAGGTAGTGTGCCGGCAGGAGGAAATTGACGTGAATAATTTTATCCACGCCCGTGATCAGCTTGTTGAACAATTTCTTAAATTTAGCTTTGGGTTGTTTGATTTGGTCAAATTTCTTGCAAAACAGGGCCCCCCGCATTGATAAGTAATGGTTGAGAAAAAGTGGTAGATTAGCTTCTCTGAATTCTACAAAATGCTCCATTTTTTTTTAAAAGTCATCTAATTCAATGCGACCCAAATAGTTGAAATCAAACATTTAGAAAATTGGAAGGAAAAATTTGACAAAAGGACAGTAACTATTAAATATATATGGAGAAAAAAAAATGATGGTCCTATGAAAGATTTCTTGTTCTTTCTAGATTATCAAGGTTTGCTTACTGCACAGGTCTGAAATTGAACCACTGACCTCATGGGTAACAATACAATAATTCCTTGTTAGATTGTAGTTGAGATAGCTTCTACCTCATAAAAAACTTTCCTGATGATATTCAGTTGATACTTTGAGGTGTGGCATTGGACATATCTGTAGGTTTGCTGTCAAACTGGTATCCAGTTGGAAATGTTCTCATCTAGTCCATATTGAAGACTCCATGTAAAAGATTACTCTTCTTGACTGTGTATATGTCAATTGCTTCTTCCTATCAACTTCATTACAAATGTTTTAAGGTCTTTGATAGTTGAATTCCATTTGCAGACTGCCGTTTATTATTCTGGTCGAAGGCTCTCATTGTAGTGACTAGTAACATCGATTTGGCCATTCTTGATGTTTCTATTTATTCCTAGTTTTCTCGATCTCTGATGCTAATCACGTATTCACACTCTAGTTTCTGCTTCCCTGTTTTCCTTTCTAACATATTTATTTCTTTACCTGCAGGTGACTGACGATCTTGCACGAGCTGGCCTTGAGTCTTCAAATCTTATTGTTGGTGTTGATTTCACAAAGAGCAATGAGTGGACAGGTCACTCTTAAACTGGATATTTGAAGCTAACTACAGACTTTAATTATGGAAAATGTAGCTAGGTATACTAACTTTAGTTATCCAACATACTTGGTATTAGGTAAATATTCATTCAGGGGACGCAGCTTGCATCATATTTCTGATGTGCCAAACCCATATGAACAAGCAATCTCCATCATTGGACGAACCTTATCAGCATTCGATGAAGATAATTTGATACCATGCTTCGGCTTTGGCGATGGTGAGCCTTGGTCATTGTAGTTATTGTGATTTTGTTTAAAAAATATTATATGCTGAAAATTTCGTGCTTAATTTTCATTTTGTTCTGACAGCATCAACTCATGATCAAGACGTCTTTAGTTTCTACCCAGATGGGAGATCGTGTGATGGCTTTCCAGAAGCTTTAGAACGTTATAGGGAGCTTGTTCCACGTTTGAGATTAGCTGGTATGCCTTTGTTCTTTATATTTTTGACAAACTTTCAGTCCTTAGAAGAATTTTAAGTTCACTCTTTTCCTTTCTCCAGGTCCAACTTCTTTTGCACCAATTATTGAAATGGCCATGACCATTGTGGAACAAAGTGGTGGACAATATCATGTATTGGTGATAATAGCCGATGGGCAGGTAGGTGTCCTATGCTTTTAAGTTTTGAATTATCATGAATGCAGCTTTTGGTAGATAATGATATTTGTGCTGTTTTGGAGGCTTGTAACTCGATTACGAGATGTTGTCTTTTGTTAGCTGCCACTGGCTTGATGGTGCTTGTTATCGTGTGTTTACCTGTTAAAAGTTGTCCTTCCATATGTTGATATAATGTAATCCAAGCTTTTGTCGTGTACTAAAGTCTCATCAAGAAAAATGGATGATTGCAATTGAGCCAATCATCCTCTTCACTCTCAGAAAAAAAAAGGTTGTCCTTCCATATGATTGATAATTATCATAGTGGCAAATTATATACATTCAAAAGGCTTTTCATTCTCAATGTCTTTTTCATTTCCCCTCTTTAGTGAATCATGCATCCATAGATGGTAATACTGCCATATGTGACTTTTTTACATCATATCCTATCACTCACAATCATTAATGTAAATAACCTGAATTTGATCCCTTGTCGTTGTGTGTAATTGTTTTAATTATTCTAATGCAGGTCACAAGGAGTGCAGATACCCAGAATGGACAATTGAGTTCTCAAGAACAAAAGACTGTCGAGGCTATAGTAAAGGCTAGGTAAACTTGCACCATTCATATTTGAAAAGCAATAGAGCTCGTGAAATCAGAATTTTTCAGGAATTTGTGGACTGTTTGAAGTCTTAAATTTCTATCAAGCAGTCTAAATGTAGTTGATGTTTGAAGCAATATTTTACTTGATGCGCCATGTGAACAAATCAGTTTCCACTAAATTAATGACTTGCATTTTTTTTAATTGCAGTAAACTTCCATTATCAATAATATTAGTTGGAGTTGGAGATGGCCCTTGGGACATGATGAAAGAATTTGATGATAATATACCTGCTCGATCCTTTGATAATTTCCAAGTGAGAATTAAGAAATATATATTATAATTGTTTATGCTTCCTTTTCTCTACCTAATTATTGACTGCTTTTGTAGTTTGTAAATTTTATGGAGATAATGTCAAAGAACTTGCCTCAAGCAAAGAAAGAGGCTGCATTTGCTCTTGCTGCATTGATGGAAATACCTGTACAATATAAAGCAACACTGGAAATGGGGATTCTAGGGTATATCAATCTCTTTTCAGATCAATATTATTTTCAGTGAGAAAGAAGTTATATTTAATTCCACATTTCTTATCTGTTTTTATACGTGGGATAACTGAGCAGGCATCGCTCTGGGGAATCCCTGGGAAGAACCCCTCTTCCTCCTCCTGTTGGCGGCTGCAATTCCCATAACTCAAAGAGTTTTAAATCAACCAGTTTCCAGCAGAGTTCACCATCTTTTTCTGAGTATCATAACACATCAAGTGCACCTACAGCACCTTCAACACTAAGTTCATCAAATGATAATCAGGTACACCACATCTAGGGCATGTTTTTCCATATTTTCTGAATCAAATCTCCCGTATCTGATAGATTGATCCAGAGTGGTCTCCTCTAGTTTTACTTTACCATTTTCTTTGAACAATAGCTGATAACAGTCTTTCTGTTTTTGAAGTTTTGCCCTATTTGTCTCACAAACCCCAAGGACATGGCCTTTGGATGTGGGCACCAGGTCAGTTTTGTTCTGTCTTTTTTCCTTTGTGGGATTGTCATTTTACTCAGGTGAACTTACAAAGAAATAGGCATAAATGCACTTCCAATCTGTCTAGTATGTGCAACTTTTTTGGTTTTCATGTATTATTTTTGGTGCAAATTCCTTCTAACTTCAAATTTTCCTTGGCAGACTTGCTGTGACTGTGGTCCTAGCCTGCAGTCATGCCCAATCTGTCGTAGTCCAATTCAAACCCGAATAAAGCTTTACTGAGGTGCATAGCCGCTTGTTGAATGGAGTGAGTGTATCTGTGTCACGGAGGTAGGCGTGCCAGCCTTATCCCATGCATCATCCTTCAGCCATCAAGACATAGCTGTGGAGACAGGCCGTGACATATGTTCCTCGAAGGGCTCTTCATGTTGAAACGCCCGTGTACATAGTGTACATATCTTCCCATGCTGCATCATGTTGCATGGTTACACATTTAGGCCCAGAGAGTTCTTGCTATTTCACAATCTTTTCTTCTGCCTGTTGTGGATTGTTTGATTGGTTTATTCATTTGGGTTGTATATGACTTGGAGTTTTAACCTTGTAATAATTTTGTGCATACCAAAGATCTTTAGTGCTTGCTTGTATATTCAGGAGAATAACGTAACATGCTTATTATGGGATTAAATGGCCCCATGGATTTGGACAATAAAAAATGCCCATGCAACTGGGTAGTAAATCTTGTAACCATTGTTTTGACCTTCATATTTGGAGCAGAGATATGCTGATTCCAGTTTTCAATTGGCACTATATTGTCTGAGGTGATTTGCATGGTATGCAAAAGTTAATTCTTTTTTTCACTGAAATTGAATATCTTTTTATTCGGGGCCATCTTTCCAATTGTATCAATTAGGCACTTGGAAGGATTTCAGATTACTGAAGTATAAATTATACATGCCGAACCACAAGGTCCCATTAACGGATGCAGGTGAGCAAACAACATAAGATGTCCTGCTGCATATTGGTACATATCTGTGACTAAACCACTAGATTTGTAAGACTAGCTAGCTACTGTTCACAACTCTATCACAAACTTCTGGGTGAAATGTACAAACAACGCCGCAGGGAAGCGGCGTGCAGTGCTTTACTGTAGGACGAGAGGCGGATTAGGCCACCGCACACTCGTCTCCCTCTAAACTTATTGTTGATATTAAATCGTACTATTTCTTATTAGAGATGGAACTATAATCTGATATTCAATGCAATACATACATGGGAAGGCACTTCATGGAGAATCCTGGGCAGTGTATGTATCCAGATGTGTAATCTCAGAGCCTTCAACTTGGCTTCGAGTCGTGAACTGAAACCACTGGCTGTCAGGTTCACATCCTCGGCTGCTTAGACACAGGCATGGGTTAGTCATGAGGGTGTCGGAAGTAGTATCAACATCCAAACACAGGGAACCGCCGGCGCCACTGCTGCCACCTTCGGGGTGCTCTGCAGAGATCTGCGTCTTAACATTCGATGTGATGTCCCAGGAAGAATCAGGCTCGGAGCAGATGATTCCGAGCTTCGCAGGTTTACCAGGTTGCACAGCTTGCAAACAGAAATATGTGCCCTTCACCACCAGAAACCTTTGTGGGGTGTATTCCCAGTTATCAGACTGGTCGCAGGGTCCTAGTTTCAGCGGGTCGTTCAGAGAATTCCGGATGACACATGAACGGGTGGCCGGATGGAAGATTACATTGAACGGACGCCTCCTTTTGTAAACAACTTGAGCTGCTAGAATTCACAGAAACCATTAAATTAATTGAACGACTAAAAAAAAATAATGCAGTTATGATAAAGTGTTATATCCATCCTAAAATAGGTGTGTTTGCCTGTTTTGCAATAATAAATGTTTAACATATCTAATCAATTTAACATCCTGAATAAAAGATTTCTGTTTTAATTATAATTTACAACTCATAAAATAAGTGGGTTTCATGACCACTAAATTAATTTGACAACTACAAAAGATTGCAAATATTATGATCCAGAAAGCAAAGAAAAAAAGGGGAGAAAAATATTGCCTTCTAAGAAAGAATCACAGGGAAAATAGAGAGAAGAGAAGCCTTGGAGCAAAGAGGAGGGGGAAATGGGGTTCCAGATAAGGTTCTTTTAAAGATCCATCCACACAGAATCCCAACACCAAGGTAAAAGAAAACTTGTCATGGAACATAACAATTCAATGCATCGATCAACAGGGAACGAAAGTGGAACAAATAGGAGGAGAAGAGGATTTGATGACCTGATGTTTGTTCCAAGTTGGAGGTGGGCGTGGGAGGTCCAAGGACGACAGGGTGCTGAAGCAACAGTTCGGAGCAGAGCAGCATCAGAGGCGGCAGGGTCATGAGCTTCATCATCTTTGTCCCTTTTATTCGGCTTCTACAGATCCCAAGGAACAATTGGAGTTCATCATCTCGGTCTGGTTTGTTCTCTTTTCCTTTTTATGGATAATTCTTTCTTTTGTGTTTGGGTCTGATAAAGAAATGGGAGAAGAACAGAGAAATCAATGCGCAGTGACGACTTTGCGTTACGAGAGAGCAAAGTTTGTCTGTCCACCAGAAAAGGGCCTAGAAAAAGACCTGGCTGAAATACTTCACAATTTCTTTAATAAAAGAAAAAAAATTATATGCAGCCACGTTTTTTTTATATTGCTCCTAAACGAAATTATTAACATCCCACTAATTCATATCATATCAAATTAAATATAAAAAATAAATTACCATTTCCCTAAAAAAAATAATAAAGTAATAATACTTTAAAAAATTCTAAATAAATTATTAATAAGATAACGTTTTAATTTATTAATTTTTCCAAAATAATCCATGAAAAATAGGAAAAAAAGTAAGAAATGTTATTTTCTAAGAGTCCTAACTAAAGTAAATTAAGAAAATTTAAAACTGTAATTCTCAACTAACAATTATTTAAAAATAGTGAAGTGAATTTATATATANATATAAGCATATATATATATATATATATATATATATAAGATTTAATGGATGTGTAAATCACTTTTTGACTTATACATGTCAATCAATGCATTTGATGGTTGTAATTATATCTAACATAAATAGTTAGTTCTTTTAAAAGTAACTTTTTTTATAAGAAAATTATTATTATATAAAAATATCTTATAATACGAGTTTGTTATATAGAAATTACTCACTATTAAGAGAGAAAATTTAATATTTTATTTTTAATAAAAAGAAGTGAGTTTTATAACGAATGGAATTAAAGATAAATCAGGAAAAGAAACATAATATTTTAGAAAATTTTAATTTAAATAAGTTAAGAAAATTGACAAATGAAATTCATAGAAAAAAAAACTAAAACAAATAATTTATGTTTATAAAATTATCAGATAGATATTCTAGAAACTTTAATTTATTATAAAATATATAGCAATCACTTCAAATGAGTCCTAACTAAAGTGATTTAAGAAAATTTAAAATTTCAAAAAAAAGTTTGTAATGTAAGATAATAAAATAAAATTAAAAAATATAATTATTTACAAAGAGTCCTAAATCCTTATTTGAATGAAAATAAGTAAAATTAACGAAAAAGCTAAGAAGAGAAAAAAATATTTTATTTTCTAATTTTTGTATATGTTATAGATATATGGATTTTATGAATAATCTAACAAGAACATATATAAATGATAGTCCCATATTTGAAGTGTTAAGATAGATTATGTTCTATAATTTACTCTAATTCCAACAAGTTGGCACGACCTTACTTAAAAGAGGATTATTTCTATAGGGATTGTACAATCATGTCCTTGAACACAAAGGCCTTTTTTGGTAAAGAAATAAGGGTAATGGGAATTAGAGGGAATATTCCCTTTTTTATTTTTGTGGAAATTATAGAAGTAAAATATTCTTATGGTGTTGTTCTAGTAAGGTGTTTGGATGAATTAATTGGTATTGTAATAATTAAAATTAAATATTTGATTAAAGTGAGAAAAAATAAAATTAATATTAAGTTTATGGAGGTCCACTCTCTGGTCGCCCGCTGCTTCAGCAGAGTGGACGTCCGTTGATCCTTCTTTAGCTTCATGGACGTCCACCCTCTGGTCACCCGCTGCATTAGCAGAGTGGATGTTCGCTGATCCTTTTTCAGCTTCCTTCAACATCTCTGGTCGCCCGATGATCCTTCTTTAGCTTCATGGACGTCCACTCTCTGGTAGCCCGCTGATCCTTCTTCAGCTTCAGCTTCAGCTTCAGCTTCCTAGACGTCCGCTGATCCTTCTTCAGCTTTCTTCAGCAACTTTGTCGCCCGTTGATCCTTCTTCAGCTTCATGGATGTCCACTCTCTGGTCGCCCGCTGCTTCAGCAGAGTGGACGTCGCTAATCCTTCTTCAGCTTCCTTTAGCATCTCTGGTCGCCCACTAATCCCTCTTCAACTTCATGGACGTCCACTCTTTGGTCGCCCGCTGCTTCAGCAGAGTGGACGTCTGCTGATCTTTCTTCAGCTTCATGGACGTCCACTCTCTGGTCGCCCGATTAATTTTAATTAACTATAGATTATTATGTATTTATTAAAATAAAATAATTCAATACGGTAAAGTAAAAGTAAGAAAAAAATTGTTCTTGTCAAGAGCGAGAACAATTTGTTCTTGCTTTTATAATAAAAATGGGTGGTTTTGGCAATTTCGAGGTGGTTTCAAAAAATAGAAGAATTATATTTTTCTAAGGGTGTTTGGATACAAATGCAAGAATAAGAAAATTATTTCCCTTTAATTCTCGTATCAAACAGGGTCAAAGAAGACAAAACAACTAAGTATGGTTGATGAATGATCACCCATGGTTTGAACGTGATTGTCAAGACTAACGTTGTAGATGATCGTTTTCTAATTTGGTGCTTGACACCGATTAGGGTAGCCTTGGAGTTGTCTGATAGACTTCAATTTTTTTTATTTATTTTTACAATCTATTATTTCTCTTTGTCAAATCAATTTTGTTTGATGCTTAATTTAAAAATTAATAATCTCAAATTTAGTAAAAAATAAATAAAATTATATATTGTTCACTAACTATTTTCTAAAGCTCTTGCGTTATATATCTTATAACCATATTTATTATACTTATACCAATATCATATCTAAAAAATTTAAAAGTTTTATTTATATGTATACGCAGAAAAAAAATTAAAACTTTTTTCTTTGGGATCTTGGAAAGTCCTCCATGCTCTCTCCCAAAGCTAGATATGTAAGGTGCACCCCGAATCCCTTATCTATATAATATTTAAAATGATAAAATAAAATTATAAATTAATTATTAACTCATTTTTAAGAGCGAGTTATTTATATGTTATGATTTGAATCATATGTATTATATTGATAATCATATCGTATATAAAATAATAGAATAATAGATTTATTCAACAAGAAGATAGTATTAATTGAAAAAAATAAAATAATAGAATAATCCACTTATTTATAAGGGTTTAATCATATTTATAATTCATTTTAAAACAAATAAAAATTATTTATATTGACTTTTTTTAAAGAATCTGGATATAATATTTTAGTTTGAAGTTTTTTAATTAAATATTTATTATCCATAATAACAAATAAATAATATATTGTATTAATAGGAAGATATCATTAACATCTATGTCTATATAAAAAGCAAAGAAGCGTCTTGCCACATGTCATGCCCACATTTTTTAAAAGTTATCTTTTAAAGAAAATCTAAGTAAAAGTAGGTTTTATAAGAAAATAATTATTATATAAAATATCTTATGATACAAGTTTGTTATATAATTATTCACAAACTTGGATAAAATAAAATTGAAGACAAAGTTAAGAGAGATATTTAATATTTAATATTTAATAAAAAGAAATGACTTTTATAAGGAGAGAAAACTGAAGATAAATTAAGAAAACAAACACTTATTTTTTTAAAAAAATAATTTAAATAAATTAAGAAAATTTGGCAAATAAAATTGATAGAAAAAAAACTAAAATAGATAATTAATGTTTATAAATTATCATATAGATATTCTAGAAATTTTTGTTTATTAACATTATTGGGATTGATTTTTTACTATAAGAGAGAATGAATAAAATATATAACAATAATTTCAAATGAGTATAGATGTTCATGATGATGATGATGTTTGCACATGAGTAGTAATTCTAAGTTAAATTGTCTCTAGATTCTTTTTTTTCTCAATGATATGATAATTATTTATGAGACAATTTATGTTATGAAAGACTTTTATAATTATTTTATGTTATGAAAAATTTTTAAAAATTTTCTATTTTTCGTATTATGTTGATCAATCTTGTTAATCAATTTTAAGTTCAAATTTAAATATAATGTGTAGCGTCTTTAGGGTAGTATTCTATCACATGATAGAATGATCTTTTGGAAGCGTTACATTGAACATCTCCATTTAGATAGAATTTAATATGCGTTTGAAGTGACTTTTATACACAACAAATTTTGATACTGTCAAGTAAAGCAAGACTTCTCTCTAAAAAAGCATGGAAAAGTTTTGTTTTTGCTGGCAATCACAAATCCATGGAAAAATTTTGTTTTTGCTGGCAATCACTAATCCATCTTATATTGGTCTTTTCTGCGATAAATGTGGTCCGGACTAGATGAATAATGTTAATTAAAACCTTCTATAATCTGTTCACAAGCACTCGTGTTAAAACAAGACTAGGACTTGAACAAAAAAATCTAATAAACAAACCACATATAAATTTAGAATTTTTTGAAGTTCATAAAACCTAGAAAGTTTTCCAAATAAAAAAGACCAACCGAGGTATCCATAAAAGCCCTACCTAATTATATTATTTTTTAAAATTTTAGTATATATATATCATACTCAAATAACATGTAATGAAATATATATTAATAAAAAATATGTTATAGAGGATAATATTAAATTATACAACAAGTGATTATTATAAACATATATCTTAATATTATGATAAATGTAAAGTTAATAAAAACATAACCATTTAAGGAAAACTGATGTTTTTTGTTCTGGAAATAAAGTAACTAAAAAAATTTCAAATATTTGTTTACACAAAAAATATCACCTTGCAGTTTCGTCCCTAAGCAAGATCTTGTATTTTAAGGCTATCAAAACATATTAAATTTCCAAATTTCAACCTTCCTTCAACATGAAAAATGAGTAGGGCCAATACCTTGGACCTTGTCGCTGGGCCTAAATCTCTATCAATCCGGAGAAGGCCCAATTGGTTCCATATTAATTTTTGTAGAAATATCTTTATGTATCTCTCACTCGTAGCCACTCTAAAACCCCCAAATCCCTCCCTTATCCCTCTCGTTCTTCTTGCTTCATTGCTTCCTCCCATGGCGGCAGCACCATCCTTGAAGCCCTTATCCATGGCGAACGCCCGCCTCCCCGCTCTTCTCTCCGCCTCCAAACCCTCTCTTCTCCACCTTCATTCATCCTCTTCTTCCCTTGCCAGGAACCTGCGCTTCCTGCACCTCTCCTGCTCCCCCTCCCCTTTGCTGCTCTCCTTGTCGAAGAGGCCGCCCTCCTTGACGCCCCTTGTCGCCCAGACGTCCGGATGGGCACAGCAGGAGGTGGAGAACGAGCTCCGAGAAGACGATTTGGACTGGCCGGCGTCCGAGGAGGAGGGCGAGCCCGGGGCTGAAGCCGGGCTCTCCGAGTGGGACGGAGAGGAGGTGGAGGAGGAAGGAGAGTCTGTGTCCGAGGAGGGGTTTGTCGCCGCCGGCGAAGGGTCTTATCCTGAGCCTCCTGAGGACGCCAAGCTCTTCGTTGGGAACCTTCCGTACGACGTGGACAGCGAGAAGCTCGCGCAGCTCTTTGAGAAGGCCGGAATTGTCGAGGTTGCGGAGGTATAATGTCGCCCATGGCAAAGAGTTCTCCATTTATAATGACTCTTAGCATCTTGTTCGTTTAGCTGTTGATTAATTCTTCTATAGATCATGATAAATTGAATTATTTGTGGTATTTAGTTTCCGTGGCATTTAGCAGATTGAATGTGTGCATTATGGTCCACCATTATTTTTATCAATATGTAGGTAATCTACAACAGGGAGACCGATCAAAGTCGCGGATTTGGATTCGTCTCAATGAGCACTGTTGAAGAGGCAGATAGAGCTGTTGAGATGTTCAACCGCTATGTAAGTGATGTCAAATCTCGAGCTTTGTTCCTTAACAACATTTATTTAAGTTGGTGATGCTTGTGGCCTATAAAATTTTGAATTTATTTATGATTAATCATTTAGTCGTGTCAGGTTCTAAAACAAAATTTCTTAGGTCGCCATTCAACTACTCATTACAGAGTTGTCACATATCAATGTTTATCCTTCATCAATCATCCCTCAAACCATATGCATCGGATTTATCAACTTTGATATTCTTTCTAAATCACGCCTTGTTTAGTTTCCTTCTATTGGTGTATCCAGTCTTCCATGTTTGATTCATCTAAGGAACAAAATGGTTGGTCGTTGGAAGCTTGCCTTCCAAGCCAAAACAATTAACTGTGCTGTTTTATGATTGCACTGAGTTGAAACAAAAAACATTTCTGGTCTTCATTATGATATGAGGAAATTCCTCTTCAATGAGCCTAATTAAACCTTCATTTGATAGGACACAAGAGTATCTTCATATAGACTTATCTACATAGAATGGCATTCCTTTCGTCTGTGCAGTCATCAATGTTCTTATTCCTTCTCAAAATGAAGTTCTTATTTCTACTCTAGAAAACATCAATGTTCTTTGTCTTATGGGATGGTATTCATAGTCTCTTGTATCTTGATAGTTTTTTCGGTTACAAAGGAGCCTCATTGGTCTAATACAAGAAAATGTAAATAGAGAAATAAAGGGGCACAAGTCCTATGATGAGAATCGAACTCGAGACCTCAGTCCACGAGTCAAGGTGTGCACCACTGTGCTACACCCTAGTTCTCTTGTATCTTGATAGTTTAACATGTCTAAGTTTAGTTTTATCATTCATTTAAAATAATTATGTTTAAGGGTTGCCTTTGGCTCTCAAATTTTACGCTTTTTCATGTGAAGATAAACGGTGAACTTAGATTATCAGGTAAATTGGGCATGTGATGGAACTTATAGATATTATCTATTCTATTAGCTTTATGTATTTTTCTGCATTGTCATAAGTACAGCTTGCAGTTTGGTGGGGATGACTTGTTTCAGTTTGTTGCTCTATGAATTGTAAATGCCTAGCAGTAGTAGAAAGTCCTTCTTGATTATGTTTAAGGGAGTAGGTTTCAACTTTGGTTTAGGCAGAAGTGATGATACTTCTTTTAAACAACCAAATAGGTGCCAAGTAAATAAGGCCTTTTTCTACCTTGTTCGCTCACATACCTGAATTATTGGAATGTTTGCTCATCTCAAAGTTGGTAATTGGTAAATCCAGTGAAGTTGACGAATGTCTGGTTTAGCTTTATCTTTGTTTTGGTGGATCCTTTGCATGTTCTGTAAGATTTTATAACATGACAGAATATTTGGAATTGATGCAGTGTTAATCTTGTTGTATAATCAAACTCCTAATTGTTTTTTTTTTCTTTTTCTTTTTGTAATCCTTGGGAGCTAAGACTAATATGTTCTTCAGCATATCATGACTCATCACGTGCCACAAAATTTTCATTCAATATCTTCCTCTTCTACATGGACAGGACGTTAATGGCAGGCTTTTGACTGTAAACAAAGCTGCTCCTAGAGGTGCTCGGGTGGAGAGAAGTTTTGAACCATCTTTCAGAATATATGTTGGCAATTTGCCTTGGCAAGTGGATGATTCCCGCCTGGAGCAAGTTTTCAGTGAACATGGTAAAGTTTTGGATGCAAGAGTAGTATACGACCGAGAGTCTGGACGATCACGTGGTTTTGGTTTTGTGAAAATGGCATCACAGAGTGAAATGGATGATGCAATAGCCGCTCTTGATGGACAGGTGAATAGAATTTATAACTGAAAGTAACAATAGATCTTTCAAAAAAAAAATAACCAATAGGTCCACTCTGAAAAGAAAGGTAATCGTTTGCATTATAATATAATAATAATGTTGTTAGTTGGGTAAATCTCATAGTATGATGATGTTCCATCTGTTTAAACGTTGGCATTAGACGAATATGTTTGTGCTATCATTAGTCATTGACACATTAATTATTTATTCAGGTGTTAAACCTAGTGCTTGCTTAATTATCAAATTCTTAACTATTTGATATAATTATGACTCATCTCACTGTCATTATTTATCATTAATTCTTGTACTAGTTTTCTCTTTTTCTTTTCAAAGAAAAAATAATTTTCTCTTTTGATGTGAATAGAACATGGATGGTCGGGCATTAAGGGTGAACGTTGCAGAGGAGAGACCCAGACGTGGTTCTTTTTCGTGACAACAGTTATGACATTTATGGATCTTTGAAGGTTGGTGATCAGCATCATCAGCATGCTGGACAGGATCAATTTTATCAAGTTAACATGTTTTCTTTTGTTACTTTTTATGAAGAATTTTGTTACTTCATTTATGATGAATCCACTTTTTTCATAACTCAATTTTGACATTTAATATTGCCTGAAAGATACCGGTTACGTGTAAGAGGTAAGAGTGGGTTTTATTGAGCTAATACGTGGACTTTTTTGGTATTAGAAATGTTCTTGCGCTTGTAGGAAGTTTGATTATATCCCATCAATTTACAATTTTTTGATATACTTAAGACTCTCGGGGGGCATTTGGTATGAGGTAATCCAGATAGATTACCGATTATTTAATTTAAAATTCTCAGGGCCCACTATATTATCACGTTTGCCTGTAATATATTACCAGTGATTTTTACTTATCTGGTAATCTATATTACCACCTCACTGATAATGAAGATAGCAACTTCAGATTATCAACAAGATGACATGCATTTTGACAAAATTATCTCTTCAATCGAACTTAAAAAATATTTATATTTTATTACAAAATAATAGTGTTTAATATTATCTTCTAATTTTTTTTAATTATTTTACGAATTATTGATAATATAAACTTATATTTTGACTTAACTCATTTTTTTATTTTTTATTTATATTTATTTTAATTTAATAAATTTGAAGGGTATTTTAGTAATTTTTTATTTCATAATTCAAATTATAATTTGTGTTTTTCTACTTACCAAACGCTATATATAATATTATCGGTAATTTATAAAATGGTAATTTATTTTAGTGATGATCTAAATTATCGATTAATAAAAATTGGGAATACGCTAAATTACCCCTTTCATTTGATAACAAGTTTTGTGATAGCAAACCTTGACCCTCATTATGACAGGGCAAAGTTGTTAATGGGCTTTTTTTAGTATTAAGTGAGGGAAATATGGAGGTTGAACCTTGATAAAGTTATCTTGCGTTTATGAAATGTTTTTAATAATACGTGTATTTTTGTTTAATGAAAAGTAAGTTTACGTCGAATGTAATGTAAATTAGTTTATATATCCCAATTAGTTCAACTCAATAATAAAACACAAATTTTTAATCTTTACATAAAGTATTTATTTTGTAGGATAAAAATTAATATAAACGATAATTTTATTAATTATTTGATTCTATCATAAAATTGACAAATAAATATTTATGGAATAAATTACAAAGTAACAAACTATAACTATCCTAACTTAATTTTATAATTTAATTATTCAGATTTAATTGGAAAATTTAATATGAAAACAAAATTTCTCAGAAAACATAAGTTGAAATAAAAATATAAAAAAAATTAAAGATGTGTTATTTTATAAGTCAAACTCAATCTTCTCTGTATTTAATCACTTAAATTCAAATACAAGATTTTATAAATTATATATTTATTCTTTATTTTTTTTTCAAAAGAACTAATTTAAGAAATTGTGAAGATATCACTTGGTGTTAGACTAACTATGAAATTATAATAAATTTAAAATTTAAAAAAATTGCTTTTGTTGGGCTCTTTAAAAGTAATAAATATTCAACACTTTTTCGTGGAACAAATATTCTCAAATACTAAACTAAAATTTCAATTCAATAAAATTATGAGTTTGAACTATTTTTAAATAATGTTTTTATTTTTTCAAGATAAATATAATTTACAAACTAATTATAAATTATTGTAGTTTAAAATTCATCATCATCGTCGTTGTCGTTGTAACTTTGATTGTTTAATAATTTTAATTTGTGAATGTACAATTCATTTTGAATTAGAATTTTAACCTTCTTAACTTACTTTATAAGGACTCTTTAGAATAACAATTCTCTTTGGAAATAACAATTCCAAAACTAATAATAATCTCATATTTAACATTTTATTATTTTACTTGACATAGGACTTTACTTAAATAATAGCCACTTCAAAAACATCTAACACATAACTAAAATATTAATAATTAAAATCATTTTTCCTTAATAATTTAATGTGTGAAGTTTTCTTCCTTTAATCAAGTAAGAATACTATAAAAATGATTATTAAACATTTGTTTATTGATTTTTAAAAAGTGTTTAAAATGGTATTCAATTGAAATGATCATTTATTTTTAATAATTATTTATTTTAGATTTTTAAAATAGTAACAATTTTTATAAAGTAAACTTAAAATTTTATAAAGTTACTTTGAGTATTAATTATTTTTTAAGAATTATTATTTTAGAGGTAAATGATGGCGCGTAGCACTTTGTACCAGACAACATGCATCACATTACTCTAGTTATGGATTTTAAATCAATGACAAATTTTGATTCAATTAAAATGAGGAGACAACTAAATTTGGTAGTCACTGATTTAAAATCAGTGATTAAAATCATGTGCTGCATGAGGTGCAATGCAAAATGTTATGTATTTTCATTTTTTCTATTATTTTATTTTTTTTACTTTTTAGAAAATCATAATTTTAAAAATAAATAAAATTTAAAACTTAAAAATTTCTTAATTTACTTTGATTTTTAATGTGATTATTATTATATCTTTGATTACTTTTTCCTTAGTTTGATAATGTACTCTTTATTTTAAACCAAAACTTCAACTTTGTCTTAATTTACTTTGTTAGGATTCTTTAAAGAAATAATTCTCTTTTTTTAATAGTAATTCTAAAATTAACAATAAATTTTACTTCACTATTTTTAAATAATTTTTAGTTTAGGATTGGAATTTTGAATTTTCTTAATTTACTTTAGTTGGGACTCTTAAAACTAGCAACTAATTTCTTACTTTTTTATTTTTTTTAATGGAGCAGATATTATGGAAATATTAATAAATTAAAATTGTATCTTCTTAATAATTTATTTCAACTCTTTTTAAATTATTATTAATTTATTAATTTAACTATTTTCTAGGGAAACAATAATTTGTAAAGTAATAATAAATTTAAATTTGGAATTTTCTTAATTACTTGACTTAAAACTTATTTATTGTAATTATTTTAAAATATCTAACACGTTACTAAGTTAATAACTATTTAGATGAACTTTTTGTAATAATTAATGTGCCACAATTTCTTATTTTTTTAAGTTAATATTCTTTTAAACTAATTATTGTTTATTTAATTATTTGTTTCTTTTTTCAAAATAATTATTTTTAAAACATTGGGAGGCAATGCATAGCTTAAGACTAGTTGATTTTAAATTGAAAGAATAAGCATGATAAAGTTTTATGGAATTTTAGATCGATCAAATATATCATAAGCTAATACACTTGTGTTTCAGATCTTGATAAATATTTCAATATTTGTGCATGATATCCTTCGAAGATGTTGTAAGATTGTAATCGCTACATAGAATCTAACCCTTTTTTTATATTAGATGGGTTGTGATTTTACATCCAAAATCTTAGCTCCACAGTAAGATACTCGATTTTACTTATATTTATACTTAAATAATGTTCAATTGAACTATTAAAAGAGAATTTTTTTTCCTAAAGAACAAACAATCACTTATGCTATATATTATAAACGAATCATAATCAGATGATATTTAGACTTTTTAAAATTTCTAATAAGCTTTGTTCTAATAATAAACTCCTAAAATAATATTTTTTAAGTTCACATGTTAGATAAGTGATTTGAATATATAAATAAAGTTGTCTTAAAAATATAAAAGAATGTGATTTTGTGAGTGAAAAAACACTTTATCAAAATATAGCTTTATTTTCTGATTAATAAAAAATATTTTTTATTGACCAATTAATTTTAGTTCACCAAACATAAAAAAATGATCTTTTTTTTAAAAAAATATCAAAACAAATGGATCATTAATCTTGATTTTCGGATTGAGCTATTTATAAAATTTAGGATGGATCAACTAGGGGAGTTATGTTCAGAATCAAGAGGAGTAAATAAATTCTTATTTAATTCTTGGAGTCAGTAATTTGATCGATACTTATTATTTTTGCTCTCATTCGAAGTCGAATTAATTATGTGCTAATAATTTTGAACATCCAAATAAGAATAGATCGATGATTGAGATGTTCATTACCTCTACTTTGAGGTTCAATATGCTACTCCAATGGGACCAATTTGATGAAGAAGAACAATAAAACCTTTAACGACCATTTGAAATTTTAAAATAAATAAAATTGAAAATTTATTGAGCATGCCATTTGGCAATGAGTTTTATTTTAAACAATTCTTCTTATTTTATTCTTTATATCGTTTATTTCAAATGTGGAAATAAAAAAGCTAAAACTATACTTATATATGTCATTGTTATATTATCTATAGAATCCATATAACATATATAGCATATAAAACAATTTAGAAAATAAAATATTATTTTTATCTTCTTAGATTTATCTTTAATTTTACTTATTTTATTCAAATTAGGACTCTTTATAAATAATTATATTTTTTTAATTTTAATTTATTATCTTACATAACAAAGTTTTTTGAAATTTTAAATTTTATTAAATCACTTTAGTTAGGTCGCCGCATGCACCACCAGTCATTATGACATCTTAGATCACTGACATGTAGAATCCAAAGCACGGGAAAAACAAATTCACCATGAACTATGAATCTTATATATGTAAGATACAATAAAAAGTGTACTTTTCATGAAGGAATAAAAAACATGAAACTTAAACCATATCATCATTAATAATCATAACATGAGGGTCATCATAAAACATCATAAATGTCTTTACTTTCTTACGTATATCATCTTTATCATATTTTGCTTTTTTTTTCTTTACTTTCTTTCATTATCTTTAACTTATCATCTTTCTTTACATAACTTTACTTTCATCATTATTAACATATCATCACTTTCTTGCATCATGAGTGAGCTATGACAAATAATCACACAACAATCACTCCGAGCGTACATAAAGGAGTAAGCACGACTCATGATCAAATATTCATTACTACACATCATCACCATCATCATAATCATCATCATCATCATCATCATCATCATTGAGTTCTTTCATCATATTCATTTCATTCATCATTTTACTTTCTTTATACTTGGCATACATGGAAATACAGCAACATCATTCCTTAACATCTAATGCAACATGCTCAATACAAATATTAAACCAAGTGGTTATCTTCTTAAGTTCTTCTTATCCTATTAGTGACTTTGATGTGACTTTGAGGGTTATTTTGTTGTGACTTTAAATGGCTCATGAGTCTTTAGAGGCTTCGTCAATAGGTTAGTAGGGTACACAAGCCACGACCGAAAAGGATACTCGAGAATTCCGTTTGTTGCAAGGTGGGGAGAAGGTCAAGCAACAAGAACTAAGTAGCAGTTGATCTACCAGTCCCATGTAATCATTAACACTGTCGCTCCCAAACACTCAATGCATGATGATCTCATCATTAATTTCGTGTGGATGATTGATCCTTTATCTTGTCCACATATTAGTCCTAAGGATTACATAATAATTCCACAACATGAATTTGGAATACTTCGGTCACAATCCGTGATAGCTCTATCACGACCGTGACCGAATGGTCAACATTCATCATTTAATGTGGTCAAGGCTCGTGACAAACATGTCACGGACGCGACCGAACGTTCGGGTCTTCAGGTAGCATGGTCACGACCCGTGACAACCATGTCACGACCGTGACCGAATGATCTTAATTTTTCTCATCCTCGCCACGACCCGTGACAAAATCGTCACGATCGTGACCGAAGGCATATTTTCTAGTGACCACGGTTCCTGAACGAGTGTTCACGACACCGCGTCACGGTCCGTGATGGAACAATCACGGGCATGACTAAACATGTTTTTCCTACCGTCTAATGTCATGGCCCGTGACCAGTTGGTCACAGTCGTGACCTAAGGGTGAGTCACTTGTTCATTACTGTCACGACCCATGACCAGTGGGTCACGCCCGTGACCAAAGAGTGAAAATTCTGTCTGCCTTTGTCACGGCCCGTGACATGCCAATCATGGTCGTGACCGAGGCTTCTGTGATAAGTTTCATCTCTTTTCCTCTGCAGTTCTTTCCTGGTTTCTTTCTTACAGGTCATTCATCTTATGGGAATTGATAAAGCTATGTTTACTACAATTTTTGGCCTTAACATCCACATCATATACATCTTTACATAATCTATCTCTAATTAATCCACATCATATGGAGATCATGAAACATTTCTATGGCATGAATATCTTAAATCTTTCATGAATCATAGAACTTAGCGTTAAAGTCATAATATCATCATATAAAAATAATAAAACCTTTCTAGGGCATGAACATCTTAAATCCATCATGAATCATAGGACCAAGGGTTCAAGGCATATCATCATCATATAAATTCCTTCATAATTCAATATTCTCTAAATAAATCTAATCATACTAGATTACTAGACAATTTCAGAGCATAACATCATCATCTACTCGAGTTTAACAATAGTGCTAGAGTATAGCGAACATCATTCTAATCAATTCATAACATCTTCCTAGCATGCAATAATCTGTCAAGAAAAGCCTGATCTAGAGGGACCGGCTATTTACATACCTATTAGCCAATAAGCTTGTTGTCCCTCTCATCCTCTATCCATTCCTACGTTCGTCTACCGCGATCCTTCTCTTGGCGGCTCTTTCTAGTTCTTGATTCGCTTTGACTTTCTTCTTGACTAAGGAAGATGGATCGTTGTCAAGGGCATCGAGTGATAGGAAATATGAGAGAGGGCTAATTAGGGTCGGCTTAAAAGTATTTAATGGGGAGGGAATAAAAAGTGTCCAGGTTCGTTGAACCATATCTAGGTTTTTGGATTGCCTAATATTAAGGATTATGAATCTGATTTTTAGTTTTAGGGATATTTTTGGAATTGGAAATCTGGGGGTTATATAATGACATCCTTAAAATTAAATTCGTCCTCGAATTTGTATGTATAGAATGACAATCTAACCAAAAGGTTCACAACTTATCTTTTATCTCTTAATATAATCCATCACTACTCGATAATTTTTGTATCCTTTACTTGCACAAAATAAATTCTCTTTATCTTCCTTGTGATTAGGGTATTCATCCTATATCAATCATCCTTGTCTCCAAATAATTCATGACTAAATTCATTTATATTCTATATATCACTCAATAACTTCTTATTGATCATTATACATCTCAATGATAGTCACATCCCTATGCCTTAGTGATAGTTCCATAAAATTTTCAATAATCAAATTGATATTTATATCTTTCCTTGAGTTTGTATACGCCACTCAATAAAGTCTTTGCCTTTTGCTTTTTCTTACTTTACCCCTTAATAATTTATTAGTATAACAATAATTCAAATAATCTAGCACTTCAGAATTCCTCCAATGGTTACCTATGCATCCTCATTTTTCTTATGATTACTTGATAATGATATAACATTAATCAAGTTCCTTTTATTCTTCTAAGACATTATCCATGTTTGTAATTCTCTTTAATCATATTCATCGAATTCTTATACACAATAAGTGTTTCACCTCTTAGTTGTCAAGTACTAGATAACCTCCTTAGAAATATTATTATACATTTTCTTTTCATAGCACTAATCAACACTTCTCTTGATATAGCGAACTTGTGTCTATCACCAATTCTTATAATTCGTGATTATCCATATTCGTTATATTGTTAACTAACTTAAGCTTCTTTTATCATCATTTGGAGATATATATGTTTCCTTAATCATTTTCCAACCATCTTTATCAAGTATCTGGATATCATTTAATCTACCTAATCATAACCAATACTTGCACGTTTACATGTGGTCACATTCATCTTTGCACATCCTTATGTAGCATGAGATACCTTCTAATTTGTCTGATATAGACACATCTTAATCATAATCCAACAGTGGAAGTGCTAATAATATATAGAAATCAATTATAACTTTTAACATAATGTTAAACATCTTAATAATCTTGATGACCTCGACAAAATCTCATAGGTCCTCTAACAACTAGCTGATGCAATTGGGGATTAACGTGGTAGAGAATCGTCCATTCAGGACTAATCATGTACAATTGCACTCATTATGAAAATTAGTCTTATGGATAAAAAATTCTTCATATGTGAGTAATAAGTTTACTTTCACTATATCCCTTTAAAGTATATATACAAGATTCATAGTTTAGTTCGACATAATACTGATTCACTTATTTAATCATTACTTACTTTTCACTCTAAACTTGAGTGATCTTTGATCTTGCAAAAGTTAGACTTCTTGATCTAACTGTTCATCATAAATCATGTTTGAATAAGAAAATTATATTCCATTCATGTTCATACACGTGACTTTGGTCGTGGACTATTTGATAGTCTCTTTAATCAAAGAACATGCACACCCTCATTAGTACATGTGTGTCTTTTATTGTCCTTTATCTTAAACAATATTGTCTTGATTCATCTATACAATGATTCATTATTACTATCCAAGAAAGGATCTCAATATGACCTGTATAGGTCCATCAATATGATAAATCACATTATGTCCGATAATGTTCTTTTCATCTTGTTTATTCTTGTGAATATTTCTTTGAATCACATTGACTATTAGTGGTAGCAGCTTAACATCGTCAATAATAAAAATTAGTTAACATAACTATCATAAGTACACTATGAGGTGAGACTATTAACATTTCTTTCATTGTTGAGGATCATGCTATAGATCACACTTGGCTACCCTCATCTGATGTCAATCTTAACAGTTTGCAGATTTAAATGAACAATTCCTTCTTAATCTCATTGCATGTTGAATCATCATAGTACATCCTTCAAATCTTAATTTCTACACCACTTATGAAAAACCCATTACCTACCCAACATCATTAGTTTCTAAAATTTATCTTGATCAAACCAAGAATTAAGTTTCTTGAATCTATTTCAAAATTTCAATTTCTATCATTTGATCTATTCATTCATCGTTTATTTAGAATTTCTTTATTTCTTTCAGAGGCATGGAATTTGACAATTCTATTTTCTTAATGTTGTACTTCTTCCAACTTTACCCACTTAAATCTTTCAAAATTTAAGTCTATATATTTAATCTATAAAAAATCCTAAAGTCATACTTTTCAATTATCATTTGTTATAGTAATCATCAAGACTACAAATTAATATTTTTGATCATTCAAAGCTGCAATATCAGTATAATTTTTTTTTCAACAATGATCATATTAATAATCTTTTGCTCCTCCAAAAACTTCTTAATTCATTATGTCCTCGAAAAACCTCCTTAGGAATCGGGGGTTATACCATTATATAATTAGCATGTGTGATATCATATCACTATTTCAATGATATGTCTTTTACTAAGGTAACAATTAGTTTCTATGAGAACTACTTAGGGATTTTCTTTCATATCTATTCCATCGTCACGAGAATAATGAATCTCTATTTCAATCCTTGAACCATATTGTCCCCTTATCTTGGGCCTCTAATTGTTGTTTGCTGCTTGCCGTGTGATATCATTAACTTACTTTTCTTACTCTAACATTCCATTAAGTCACTTCAACTTCACCACACAAAAATTCTTTGTGTGAGACAATAAAATCCTTCATTCACATTCACACGACCTCTAAAAAATCAATGAAACAAGATCTCAAATTAAACATCATCACTTGTTAGGCATTAAATTCATCATCTAGTTCTTTGAGGTCCATTTCTTATTGTAGAGACATTATATAGGATATGAGATTCTTCCCGATTATGGGTAGCTTTAGCCCGACGGTTAACTATACGTCTGGAAGCCATCTACTTACATACAACATAAAATAATCATGTCTATCATAACAAGATTATTAGTACCTTACAGGAACTTACTTTTTGTTGGTGTCGCGACTGTTTGTGATGCTTTGCACATGAGACTCTATCTACAATGGGGACATCAAGGTATTGTTTGGATGATGGTTTAGAGATGGATTAGAAAGGTTTCAGAGGGGAGGACTACACTATCACATGTTTGGTTAGTATTAATTTAGAAAGTGGAGTAATTGGGAGGAGTTGGGAACACCACACACGACATCATTTCTCATTCCACCAAATCGGTGGAATATGGAGGGATTAATATTTATCTGACCATTTTACCCTTTTATCTCTCGATCAATGGACGCTCGCGCGCTCGACCACCGGACGTCCGCTCCATTGATCTCTCGATCAATGGACGCCCGCGTGCTCGACCACTGATCGTTCGCTCCATCTCGATCAATGGACGCCCGCTCATTCTTGAGCTTTTACGTGTGCTTGAAAGTATATAGTTTATTATTTAAATTTTTTTTATTCATCAAAGGGTATATATGTCTTTTTAGTAAAATTATCATTTCCCATCCCATGTGCATAATCATGTATCCAAACAAGGAGTGGAGTATATTACCCCATTATTTCTATCCAAACATAGAATTTCCAATCATTCCCCATCTTTTCCTTCCCCTCTCTTGTTATCCTTCCCTTCCTCATCCCTCCATTAGTTATTAGCCAAAAAGAGCCCAAGAGCTGACTTTAGGCTCTTAACCTAACTGTAACGCCCCCAAAAGACTATCCCGCCATGTGACAGAATACCCTCCCGGGAACGCTACACATGATACTTAAACTTGACCTTAAAGTTGACTAACAAGACTGGTCAACATAATGCAGAAAATAGAAAACTTTTAAAAACTCTTTTCATAACATAGAATAATTGCGGAAGTTTTACATAACATAAATGATCTCATTAATAACCATTACATCATTGGAAAAGTAAATAATCTATAGACAACTTAACTTAGGACCACTACTCATGTGCAAATAACATCATCATCATGAACATTTGTCGTCGCATGCACCACCAGTCATTATGGCACCTTGAATCACTAACCTACAGGATCCAAAGCAGGGGGAAAACAAATCCACCATGAGCTATGAAGCTCAATATGTAAGGCACAATAGAAAGGTGCTTTTCATGACGGAATAAAAACATGAAACTTAAACCATATCATCATAAATAAGCATAACATGAGGGTCATCATAAAGCATCATAAATGCCTTTACTTTCTTACATATATCATCTTTCTCATATCTTACTTTCTTTATTTACTTTCTTTCATTATCTTTAGCTTATCATCTTTCTTTACATAACTTTACTTTCATCATCATTAACATATCATTACTTTCTTGCATCAGGAGTGAGTTATGACAAATAGTCACACAACAATCACTCTGAGCGTATATAAAGGAGTAAGCATGACTCATGGTCAAATATCCAATACTCCACATCATCATCATTGAGTTCTTTCATCATATTCATTTTATTCATCATTTAACTTTCTTTATACTTGGTATACATGGAAATACAACAACATCATTCCTTAACATCTAATGCAACATGCTCAACACAAACATTAAACCAAGTGGTTATCTTCTTATCCCATTAGTGACTTTGAAGGTTGATTTATTGTGACTTTGAATGACTCATGAGCCTTTAGAGGCGTCGCCAATAGGTCAATGGGGTGCACAAGCCACGACCGAAAAGGATACTCGAGAAATCTGTTTGTTACAAGGCGGAGAGAAGGTCAGGAATTAGGTAGCAGTTGATCTACTAGTCCTCCATCATCATTAGCACTGTCGCTCTCAAACATTCAATGCATGGTGGCCTCATCATTAATTTTGTGTGGATGATTGACCATTTATCTTCTCCGCATATTAGTCCTTAGGATTACATAAGAATTTCACATCATCTACTATTAGAATAGAAATCATTCGACAATAGGAATTTGGAATACTTCGGTCACAACCCATGACAACTCTGTCACGGTCCGTGAAAGCTCCGTCACGGCCATGACCGAATGGTCAACATTCATCATTTAACGTGGTCACGACCCATGACAAACATGTCACGACCGTGACCGAACGTTCGGATCTTCAGGTAGCATGGTCACAGCCCGTGACAATCATGTCACGATCGTGACTGAAGGGTCTTCATTTCGCATCCTCGTCACGACCTGTGACAAAATCATCATGATCATGACCGAAGGCATATTTGCCAGTGACCACTGCTTGTGATCGAGTGCTTACGACACCGCGTCACAGTCCGTGATGGAACAATCATGGGCGTGACCGAACGTGTTTTTCCTACCGTCTAATGTCATGGCCCGTGACCAGTTGGTCACGGTCGTGACCGAAGGGTGAGTCGCTTGTTCATTAGTGTCATGACCCGTGACTCACGACGGTGACCGAAGAGTGAAAATTCTGTTTGCCTTTGTCACTGCCCGTGACACGCCAGTCACGACCGTGATTGAGGCTTATAGGGTAAGTTTCGCCTCTTTTCATCTATAGTTTTTTCTTGGTTTTTTTCTTAGAGGTCATTCACCTTATAAGGATTGATAAAGCTATGTTTGCTAAAATTTTTGGAATTACCATCCACGTCATATACATCTTACATTCGTAACGTAATCTATCTCTAATTAATCCACATCATTTGGAGATCATGAAACATTTCTAGGGCATGAACATCTTAAATCTTTCATGAATCATAGAACTTAGCATTAAAGTCATAATATCATCATATAAAGATAATAACACCTTTCTAGGACATGAACATCTTAAATCCATCATGAATCATATGACTAAGGGTTCAAGGCATATCATCATCATATAAATTTCTTCATAATTCAATATTCTCTAATCAATCTAATCATACTGGATTACTAGACAATTCTGGGGCGTAACATCATCATCTACTTGAGTTTAACAATAGTGCTAGAGTATAGTGAACATCATGCTAATCCATTCATAACATGTACCTAGCATGCAATAATCTGTCAAGAAAAGCCTGATCTAGAGGGATCCGCCTATTTACATACCTGTTAGCCAATAAGCTTATTGTCCCGCTCGTCCTCGATCCGTTCTTGTGTTTGTCTACCGCGATCCTTCACCTGGCATTTTCTTTCTAGTTCTTGATTCCCTTTGACTTTCTTCTTGACCAGGGAAGATGGATCGTTGTCAAGGGCATCGAGTGAGAAGAAATGAGAGAGATGGCTAAATAGGTCCGGCTAAAAGTATTTAATGGGGAGGGAATAAAAAGTGTCCAAGTTCGTTGAACCATATATGGGATTTTGGATTGCCTAATATTAAGGATTATGAATCTGATTTTCAATTATAGGGATATTTTTAGAATTGGAAATCTGGGGGGTTACATTCAAGAAGACAAATTCATATGGAATGTGGATTTTGCTAATGAGTATGAAATCTCTTGGTCGATCTTATTGGCCTCTCTTCAAAAATGTTGTTCCCAAAGACATGGATATATAAGGAGATGTGTCTCGATGGATTCCTTTCCTATATCCATCCTGGCTGAGGGGCTTGGTGCAACCTCAATGGGGTATTCGACATTTTTGCCCTTGCACCAATTCTTTTTGTCTTGGTAAATGATGCATTGGCCCCGCCAACCTTCGTTGCATGTCGAGCTAGAATTTTTTCATATTTCACCTCTCAAGCAACATCGAAGATTTTGGTGCCAATCTTTCAATACATCAATGACACCTTATTTTTCATTAGAGAATCAACCACAGAGGTGAGAATGATTAGTATTCTTGTAAATATATATGGACACTATTCAGGGTTCAACATAAATTATAGCAAATAAAAATTAATCGCATTAAAAATGACCACTTTTGAAGTCACAATGTTCTCTCAAGCTCCATACTCCCATTGATTTTTTACGCCTCAATTACCTCTGCCTCCCATTATTTGACAAATGCATCACCTCTTATGAATGGAACTTGGTGATTGAATGCTTTGAGCATAGACTTGATGGATGGAGCTCAAGACTTTTATCATAAGGTGTTCGACTCATACTTCTTAGATCGATGTTGTCTACATTACATATATACTACATGACGATGTTATGGATTTCAAAACAGGTGGGACATCATAACAATTTTATAAGAAGATTCTTGTGGCCATCTAGCTCCTTGAGTAATTGGGGTATCATTTGATAGCTTGGAAGGATGTTTGTCGCCCCATTGCAGCCGGTGGCCTTGAAGTTTTGGATCTTTGAAAGAATTTTTTTTCTTTTCTCATTATGTTATGATTTGTGATCCCTCTTGGGAGTTTTGGACCAAGGCACATATAGCACTCTCTTCTCTTTGGAAAAGTCTAGCAAAGACTATCCACTTTCTACGACCTTATTCTCGGTGTCACTAGGATCCGTGACGATTTTTTATTGGAAGGATGAATGGAGTGCTAGTGATGTGATGGTTGTTAATAGATAAAAATGCTATTAAGTTCACTAGTCGCTCGAGTAATAAAGTGTTAATAGATAAAAGTTTCACTCATATCTTAGCTTAATTGGAAGTACTTAATAAGAAGATTGAAACTTTAATAACAAGAAATGACATCGTTCTAGTGAAGACTGATCAAATCAGTTGTGACTTAATGACACTCAATTCTGAGTGTTCAACCCAATTATTCATGGGTTCAGAAGAAAGGCACAAAACCTTCATGTTTCTAGTCAAGCAATGAAGGAAAATCTCCATCTAACTTGGTGAAGTTTTTGCTGAGCACAAAAGATGTAAATAGAAAGACAAGATAGAATACATCAATATGACATTTTGCATCAAATGCCTCCAATAGGAGGCCCTTTAAGTTGATTTTTAAAAATTAATAAATAAATTTACTGGAGTTTTCTTAATAAAAAAGATGAAGAATTAGATGGAATAGTAAATAATTCTTTCTATTTTAAGCAAGTCTTGAGTTCAAGTTCATACATGTGTAAAAGATCGTTAGAGTACGACCAGATTAGTTGGAATGAAATTTAGGATATTATGATGACAAATGAAAAAATGAGTTTCCAAAATATACTATATGAAATGATGATTCAATATAATTTAAAATATTAGATTCTGAATGATCTTTCTGAGTGCACCTCTAACACTATAGTCATATACGAGACATGAATTTTAAACAAGCTAAGTGCATATTAGCGAATAGGAACCAAAGACACTATATTATATACATATAATGTTGTTCTTGCACATTAAAAGCCAGGTTTGTTGGTAGTCGATTCATTGAGAACACCAAAGAATATTGATGTAAAGGGAAAGAGTTTGATCGGATTACAGCGTAAGCTAGTGATGTTTTCGGCTAGTGATGTCTAGCAGCAAGATGCTGGTATCACTCTCCCAAGAGTTTAGGCTGTTGGTTGCATTTTGCGACGACGATGATGATAACAAGAGCACAATAACAGCAAATATAAATAGTAATACGGCCCAGAAATTAACTCCCTTGCAATGCTCTCTATCAATGTATAACATGCGCGCCCATTTGAAAAAAATTCCATACACTACCATCCCCAAAAACAAATTAGAGGTCTAATTGTAGCAAAATTAGAAGAAAATAATAATAATAATAATAATAATAATA